>PVLA01004945.1:0-160730 GCA_004027455.1 Hydrochoerus hydrochaeris | reverse complement strand
CAAACCCTTATACCATGCTCTCTCATATCCCTCCCTCCACCACTCACTTCATAGTCTTAGATTTTTTTTTTTTTTGTTACCAGGGATCAAACTCATGACCTTGCATCTGAAAGGCAGGCACTGTGCCACTGAGCTATATCCCTGGTCCAGTCCTAGATCTTAAAGATACCTTTATTTTTTTTATTTAAAGAGAAACAAAGGCATGTAAAGGGTAGAGGTAATACAGAATTCCAAAAAAAAAAAAAAACCAATAAGAAATCACTAGTCAATAAATTACATATTGTCCTCTTAGAAATAGTTGCTCAAGTTACAAAATTAAAGCATACAAAGTAGATAGTCAAACAGTGAGAGTGTAGACAGCTACGCATGCATGAATCTCTGCATGTATTTCTATACTTTCTGTATTAGAGGGGAAAACAAAACTTAGCAAGACAAAACAAAACAAATTCCTATAAAAACATGAAACCAAAAAGTCGTATAAAACCACAGTACAAGGTGATCTACAGTGATTACTGTGTTGTTTCTTATTATCTTCAATAGAATGTCTATATCATCAGGCATAATTGAATATAGCAGTATGATTGAGTATAGAAGTAAATAACAATATTAGTAAAAATAAAATATTGTAGACAGTATAAAACTTCAAAGGCAGGTAATAATCAAACCAGAGTGGATATTCTAGTGGATCTTGTCATCTTCAGTGTAGTTGCCTATACTCTCAGACTTGATACTATCAATCATAACAGCTTTGAATAAAATCTATCAATACAAAACAACGATCCAACAAACCGTATTCGATTACAATCAGTCATGGTAAAACAGTGTAGGTTTTACAGAGGTTTAGATTAAGTTAATAGGAAATTAAGGATGATTACCATACTATATCCTGTTATTTTCAGGATTACTCTCTGTGCCCTCAAATCTAGTACAGGTAGAATGACTGGAACAGAATATAATACATCTAAGTAGAATAGTGTGAGTAATGTGGGTTTTAAATCCTGGTGCACTATTTACTATATAGTGTATCAAGGCCATCTATGTTAGAGTTTCTAGTTATCCTTCTCTGCCTCATTTCTGCTATGCTATTTTTCTGCCTTTGTTTGTCTAGTTTTCTCCTTCATTCTACTGCCTGCTCCACTCATTGAGGCCTTTCTGCCACTGTTCCTAAAATCCTGGTATTTTTTTTTTCTCTCTCTCTAGAATGTCCTTCAGTATTCTCTGTAGGGTTGGATTGGTGGTCACAAACTCGCCCAGTTCCTCTTTGTCATGGAAGCATCTTGTTTCTCCATCAACTTCTAGAGACAGTTTTGCAGGGTACATCAATCTGGGCTGGAGGTTATTTTCTTTCAGGGCTTGGAATACTTTGCCCCAACCTCTTCTTGATCTGATGGTCTGTGTCGAGAAGTCAGCCAGGATACTGATGGGCTTACCTTTATAGGTGATCTGTTTCTTTTTTCTGATGGCTTTTAATATTCTGTTTTTATATTGAATTTCTGGCATCTTGATTATTATATGTCTGGGTGTAGATCTGTTTTGGTTTGTAGGTGGCTGGAGTTCTGTATGCCTCACACAACCGAATGTCATTTTCTTTTCCCATGCTTGGGAAGTTTTCCTTAATTATTTTAGTGAATGGCCTTTGTAATTCACCTGTTGTATTCCTGCTTCTTTGTTCACATTTCTTATTCTTAAATTGTAGATTCTCTTGTCATCTTCTAGCCTTTGTATTTTTACTGCCTGTTTCCTTGTTATTTTTAAGAGATCTTTCCTTTCATGATTGCACACTGCCAACTTGCCTTCAAGTTTTGATAGTCTATCCTTTGTTTCTTTTAAGGAGTTTTGCAAGCTTTTAATGGAGTTTTTAATTTCCTGGTAGTCTCTTTGAATCTGCTTCATGTATTCTATATTTTCTTTATATTCTTTATCAAATATTTCTCTCCTTTTTTTGTGTTCCTCCCTTCCGTCTGTATCATCCTGTGAGATGCTTCCTGAGAGCATTTCTTTTATTGCTCTACTCATATCCTGCTTTACCTGATTTAATATTTCAGTTTTGAGCTTGTCTACAAGGTCCTGAAGATATCTCTTAATGTCCATTGAAGCCGTGTCTGATGTTGCGTGTTTGCCACCCTCAGTCTCCCTTGTTTTTCCCTCTCCTGGATCAGGGCTCTCAGGATTCTGGGCTGGGGGCCTCCTCCTGCCTCTCTCTCCTGTCATGGCCCTGGTTTCTTCCACCTAGGTTACAGTACAGGTCCCAGCCCCCTTCCCTGTTGGCCACCTTTCCTCTGAAGCAGGCTGGCGAGGGAACTCCACCCTCTCCTGGCTGCTCTTGTCACTGAGGTGTAAGCAGTGGCTGCCTATGCCTGCCCCTCCCCACTGGGCCAACCAAACTTCAGGGGCCTTCATCCAATTAGTGCTTGCTAGGTACAGGGAATCAATTTGGGACCACTCATTGGGTCCCAGCCAGGGGCACAGCCCAGTCCAAGCAAATTTGCTCTGGGGAGGGAGCAACCACAACCAACTAAAGTCACTGTGGCTCCCAGTTCAATCTCCTTCTGCCTGATTCCAACATGTCGCCCATTTGGTCACACCTTTCCCGTGGAGGGGGTCTCAATCCCAGCACTGACCATGGATTAATGAAGGTCCCTTCGCTGGCTCCACTCTCCATTGGGCTTACCAACCCCTGACCTCAGCGCTGCTGTGCTTCCTGTGAGTGGAGGCGGGAATGAGTTTAGGTGGCTCTGCCGGCCTGTGCGGATTCAAGCTGGTGCAAACTTGGCAAGTCACCGCGAAAACACTGTGTCCCATAATTTTTAGCTGTTTCAGTTGTAGTCCTGAAGTATTTGCCAAGCTTTTTTATGGTTTAATTTCTTCCTGTGTCAAGAGGATCCATCTCCCTCTGTCTGGGTCTCTCCAGGGTGTTTTATTCTGGCATATGAGTTGTTTCTCCCAGGAGGCTTTGTATTTTATTGCTCACTGATTGGCCATTTTGTCTTCTCACCTTTTTTTTTTTTAACCATCCCCCTACACCCTGATTGTCAGGATTCCTTTGCATTTATGTGGAGTGACCCAGACATTTTCAGGTCTCAACAACTTACCTGGACAATGCTCCCTCAAGGGTTCATAGATAGTCCTCATTTCTTCAGCCAAGCTCTTGCCGCTGACCTTGCAGCTCTTGACTTCAAACCCAGCACCCTCCTTCAATACATTGATGACCTTCTCTTGTGTTCTCCATCCCATACATTAACCATACAACATTCAGCCAATCTCCTTAATTTTCTTGCCAGTCATGGGTATAGTAGGGTTTTTTCTGTTAAAGCCCAAATAGCTTCCCCAAAAGTCAAATATCTAGGTCTCTCTCTCACTCTTACCACATGTTCCATCACTACAGATCACAAGGCAATTCTTCAAGATCTCCAGCTGCCCACAATCAAACAACAGGTTATATTTTTCCTAGATTTAGCTAACTTCTTTCGTCTCTGGATTGCTAACATTGCAGCTCTAGCACAACCCCTGTACAAAGCTTAAGGGCCCCTTATCAGAGCCCTGAGACCCCACTATGCCTGTACAAGCCTCCTTTCATAAGCTGAAAGACGTTCTCCTAAGGGCTCCAGCCCTTACTCTTCCTGACCCCCCCAACCCTTTACTCTATACACTACCTCTCAGGGTCACAATGCTGTAGGTGTGCTAGAACACAAAAAGGGACCTTCTTTTCAAGTGGTAGCCTATTTGCCTAAACTGTTAGACAACATAATAAAAGGATGGGCACCTTAACTCTGAGCCCTTGCAGCTACAGCCCTACTGACACAGGAAACTAAAAAGTTCACATTACGGCAATCTATTACAGTACACTCACCTCATCATCTAAGTGAGCTTATCTCACATAAGACACTCCCCTGCCCTGATGACCCTTCTCGCCTTCAGCAGGTGCATCTATCCTCTCTCAGGACCCTTCTATCTCTGTTGCAACTAGTCGTCCTCTTAACCTGGCAACTTTGCTTCCCACCTCAGAAGGCCACCCTCACCATGACTGCAATGAAGTCTTACAGATGACTCCCACCTCTTTCCCTCACATTACTAGCACACCTCTCCCTTTAGCCTTTGACACATGGTTCATAGATGGCAGTTCAACAAGCACAGACAGACAAAAGAGAATAAGATATACAATAGTTAACCAGGCAAGAGCCATGGAGACTAATCCACTGCCACCTGGGACATCTTCCCAGTGGGCAAAACTTATCACCTTAAACAGGCTCTTACACTAGCAAAGGACAAAGTTATAAATATATACACTAATTCAAAGTATACATTTTGCATTTTATACTTCCATGCTGATATATGGCAAGAAAGCGGTTTTATCTACAGTCAAGGAACCCATCATTAATGCACCTCTTATCCTTAAATTCCTAGAAGCAGCACAACTCCCAAAGCAGGCAGCAGTTATTCATAAGCAGTTATTCTGGTGTAGAGGACACCAGAATTCTTCAGATCCCATTGCTCAAGGCAATACCTTTGCAGAAACACAAGCCAAGTTAGCTACACAAAGGCTTTATCCTTCTCATCTTCTCCCTTTAGTCCTAAACACTCTACCTCAACCTAACCACTAAAACAACTACAACTACTTCATAGACAAGGTTACACATGAAACACTCAGGGATAGATTTTCCAGGGATCAAAACTTGTTCTCTTGATCAGCAGGCCTTAGACATCATCACTGACTTACACAACTGTTTCCATGTGGGATCACAGGCCCTATACAGACTCTTAGCCCCAGTAGTTACACATCTTTTCTGAGGGCTATCATCCTTCAGATTACTCACACCTGTCATCTCAGTGCTACAACCTCTCCTCAGGGACACATACTACCCCCTTCCTTTCCTACTCATTAATGTCACAGACACATCTCTGGTCAGGACTGGCAGATAGATTTTACACCCATGCCCCACCACAAAACTCTCAAATATCTTCTCACCTTTGTTTTTACTTTTTCCACAACTAGGGAAACTGCTTATGTAGTAACTAAAGTCCTGTTACAAGAAATTATTCCTAGGTTTGGTCTACCTCAGAGTATCCAGTCAGAGAATGGTCCAGCCTTTATTTCTCAAATCACTCAGCAGGTATCCTCCAGCTTACACAATCACCTGGTGCCTACACATTCCATACCACCTGCAATCCTCAGGAAAAATAAAAAAGACAAATGACCTCATAAAAACACACCTCACAAAACTCATTTTAGAACTTAACACCAATCTTGGCCTCAATTCTGCCCCTAGCTTTAGCCAAGCTCAGGGCACTTCCCTGGGCTCCTACATTTTTAAGCCCTTTTAAACTCACGTATGGCTGACTGTTCCTACTCCACAATCTTCCTACCCCACAAAGTCTCCCTCCTCTTGCTGACTACATCCCAATCCTCTCTTTCCTCTGACACTCGTTATGACAACATGCTGATCTCTGTCTTCCCCAACCCTTTGATGGGACCAAACCAGATCTTCCCATATCCCCAGGAGATCTAATTTATCTCAAATCTTCTAAATCCACAGGAATACAACCAAAATGGAGTGGCCCCTATCTGCTCGATGAGACCTGCTGTTTTTGGATAAATAACTCTGGAAAGGTAGAAACTAGTCTCACCACACTGAAGCATCTAATTAAAGTCTATGACAATCTCAATACTAATCTGTCAAGAAACCTGGCTGGATGCTCCTCTCACATCTCTCAGTGCTGGATCTGGAGCCTTATAGGATCTTTTCAACCTGTGCTGGCCTTCTTAATCCTTCTGTGTATTTTTGACCCGTGACTACTTAACAAACTAATCCAGATTTTCTCATTGCTCCAGGATACACTCTGCATTCTTGCCCTCCAGCAATATCAACAACTCTTCACTCATAAAGATTTCTTGTCTCTCCCAGCTGCAGATGGACAACAGTTCTCCAAAGAAGAAACTCCTTATTCCTGAAATCAGAACTCTTTCTTAGTCTAGGCCCAGACATACACTCAGGCTACAAAAAAAGAAACTGTTGGTCGTCTCAGATGGGTGATTACTTGTGATTTCTAATTACAACAGATCCATACCATGCTTTTAAATCTTCTTTTTTCAAAGTTCCCTCTGCCCCCTGGACCAGTCAGGGTAAGTTCCATGGCCTCTGCCTAGCTCGGGTCTATAGTCGGTTCAGCAGGAAGCAGTTATAAAAGATCCTCCTCTGTCAGCACTCTGTGAAGATTTTTTTTGGGGGGGTCAGGTCTCTCAGGAGGATAAGCCAGGGAATGCCTTCCTGTCAATAATATGCTAAGCAACATCTCCCCATCAATCTTTAAGTGTCCTGCTGAGGGACCCATTTCTCTAATTCCCAAATGATAGGCAGAGTCAAAGTAGTAGCCTATAAGTAGTTCTTGGGAAAATCCTCAAGTCAGGTGCCAGTACAGAAAATACCTCCAAGTGTCCAAAAGTAACTTTTGGCCACAGCTAAACTCATTACTGCCTTATCCATATGGGTTATATCTCATGGATATAATTGTAGCAGGTGAATTACAGGAAAGGACATACGCAGTTAACATGGAGGACATGATTCAGCACGAGCTGCCAAACACACTCAGGACATCCTTCTGGGAGATATTTAGAGTCTTGACCAGAAGAAAACACCTCTTTTCCTTATCCTTGGGGATGTTGTGAGCTTTTTCACTGGCCCATTCTTACTTTTCTGAGATTTCTTCTTTTCTGCCTTCAATAAATGTACACTTTCACTGCCTTTTCTGTGTGTCTTGGGCAATTCTTTGGGACACCAAGACCTTGTAAAAAACCCCATAATACTCTCTCCCTGGGAACACTAATATTTGAAAGTGTCTTAGTTACCTTTCTCTCATTGCTGAGACAAAACACTTGGCATCCAAAGTTAAGGGAGGAAAGGTTAATTTAGCTTAAAGTTTGTGGAGGTTTCAGTCTGTAATCAGCTGGCTCCAAGGCAGGGTTTCATGACACTGGGGCAACACTTCAAGGCAGCAGCCAGAGCAAAAAGGTAGAAAGAGAAAGCTTCTTTTTCTGCTTTGTATTGTACACAGGCCACCCCACTCCAGGGTAGCACTCACAAAATCTCCTTGCCCTCCTCTTGCACAGGATGAGGATGTTTACAAATTAAGAAACTTGGCTGCCTGCTGAGTCTCTTAGTTAAATTTTTAAACTGCTCCAGTTGACACAATGTAGCAACCATAACTGGAAGTGTGACATATATTCATTCAGATTCAGTTTCCTGACTTTGTCCTCATTCCTTATGTTCTCCATTCCTCTTCAGTCCCCACTCTCACAACAAGGACTACCTCTGACATTTTATAATCATCTGAAACTTCTGCTCCTCAGATATCTTGTCCCCCAGCATCACAATCTAACCACTACGTCCTATTTCTCCAGCTTCCTTTCTTTTTTCTTTTTTGTACCAGGGATTGAACTCATGACCTTGCACTTTCCAGGCAGATGCTTGTGCCACTGAACTAAATCCACAACCCAGAACCATCTTTAAGAAGAATATAAAATTACCAATATAGGACTAGGGAGTATACCTCAGGGGTACAGTTGTACTTAGCATATGTGAAGCCCGTTTCACTCTCCAGGACCAAACATAAATAAAAATAAAATGACAGATACAAAATTGGGTCCGTCATGCCCTCTGTTATGCCATTTCTGCCTTGGAGCCAGGTAACAATGGACTGATTACCCTTAATAGTCTACTTAAACCTTTCTTTCTTTAAGTTGTGACTGTGGGGTATTGTGCTCAGCAGTGGAAAAGCTAACTAATACAAATCCCTAGTAACTTACTCCACTCATAGGAGCCATACAAGTTTCAGCAGCTTCATTGTGAAACTGCCTCTGAGGTTATACCACATGGTTTGTATCCTTGCACTATCCCCAGGCCACTGACCCCATCTTCCTCCTTCAACTGTTAGCAGATGATTTCTCCTGATTTGAGGAGAATACAGAAGCGTCAGAAATACACTCCCTCAGCTTCCTGGTGGGTACAATGGATAGGCTGGGTAAGAGATGATTCATGTCACAGGGAGGATGGAGCAGAGTAACACAAGATTTCATTGCATGGCTCAGAATGGCACACAATTGAAATTTATTAATTATTTATGTATTGACTCTTCCACTTCCTGTTTTCCAACTGCAGTTGACTGTGGGTAACTGAAAATGTGGAAAGTGAAACTGTGGATAGAACAGGATGCTGTACTTGTGTGCTGAGCATCACATCTTCTGGGAAGGCTTTCCTGGGCTCCCATAGGTCTCTATACAGCGCTCCTCCCATGAGTTCTGATTGGCACCCTGATTTCTTCTCACATAACATTTAAAACATAGGACTACAGCAAGGGCTCTGTGATAGTGCTCTGTAAGCTCCAGAAGCACATTAACTTTGTGTATTTGATCATCTTTATATCTCCAGTATGCAGCACAATACAACCTTAGTCATTATTTGTTGAATAAATAAGCAAATGAGAAAAATAAAATAAGGCATACAGTCAGTGCATTTCATGGAGCTATGTTTCCATTCTTAGATTCCATGTTTATTAAATTGTGAAATTGTGGTACTGTGTATTCCCCTCAGCTCTAAGGTTCTTAAAATACCAACATAAAGCCAAACAGTATCTTTTTGGCTTTTGTTTAAACACTTCTGTCTTGCCTATTTCTCTTTTTTTTCATATTTGAGATTTTATTGGTTGTGTTGAGGATCAGTGCAGATATTTCACTTTGTACACAACTCTTCACACACTTACCAAAAAGTCTAAAAAGCCATGTATTGTTTCTTTTTCAGTTATTCCCGTGACTTTCCAGCAGATTTTCAGTAAGATGATTAAGTACCAGTATCTTCAAATGTTGATAAAGTGTTACTCCTTGGAACCACTAAAGCTGAATACAAGCGCAGGGCTGTGATGCAGCCCCGGGGCATGGCTGAACTGAGAACAAGGAGACGCCTGGGGAAGCCGGGGCAAGATAGGCCATAGCTGAGGCCACCTAGAGACTTTCTCCTAGGACAATTTTCCTTAATTAGCATTGTCCTGTTATTTGGAGGGGTCCTTGAGCCCCTCCCGAAAACTTGTTCAGGTTTCCACTTCCATCCCTTCCTTGCTGCCCAGAGACAGTCTGTCTCAGCTATCAGAGTTATGAACTCTGCAGAGAATTCTGGTCCTCCTGGACCCCTAGAGATCATATTGCTTGTCTCATGCATTTGTGCCTTCACTGTGCAGTCTTTTGGGAGATTGGGGATCTAGGCACAGACCCCCAAAAGTTACTTATGTCCCACTGATTCACAATTTTGTGTCATATACACTATCTAGTCATATTTTCAATCTTTTCCAGCACATTAACAAAATTAGGCCAACTGGACTACCACAACCAAAGGTGCTACAAAGTGCATACGACTGACAGGGTAACAATCAGGAAGTAGTTTCTTTTAGGAAACAATTCTACTAAAAACAACAAGGGACTAGAAGTCATTTAAAAATCCAAGACATTAAATGCATGACCATGATTCCAAATTGCCATCTAGCATGCTTTGTATTGCAGGATGTAAAACTAACCCTCACCTGTGAAACATTAAGCTGACACCCAAGACAGTCAAAGCCCACCATAATTCAGTATCCCACTATTTTCTGGTTGTACCAAAAAATAACCAACCAGTGAATGACTTCACCTCTAAAAATTAATCATTTACACTTAAAAAATGCGATGAGGTGGGATTCTCTCCTATTTACATTGTTTGTAGAACTACTAAAAAAACTTGCATTTACAAAATAGTTGATAAAAGTATTCCTCTGGATCATACAAGAGGGGTGCCAGGGACTACTGCGAAGACACGGTGTGTGGTTAATCAGACTCGGCTTCTTTCTCTTCTGCTTCGTCAGAGGCTGCGTTCTCCTGTTTTTTCGTTTCTCCATTTTCCGCAGGTAAAACTTCTTGGGTTCTTTACTCAGTTCAGCCTATTTTTCCTTTGCTCCCCTTTTGCCAAACGTGCTTGCATTTTTTTGTCCGAAGATGTATCCTTTCCCGCTGCCTTCTTGGGCTTCGTTTCCACTTTCTCCGGAGCAGGGTTGCTCTCCAGGGCTCCTCCTTCGCCGCCCCTTTGCTGACCTTCCTCTTGGGCATCTCGTCGGCGCCGGGGCGCGTTCAGATGCTGCGGGCCGAGGCCACTGAGCCTGGTGGAGTTTCGCTGCTCAGCCGCTGCTGCCACTCAGCGCTGCGGGGACCTGCGGGGGAGGCGGTGGGAGAACTGGATCGTGTTGCCCATTTTCTGTACAAATAATTTTATCTCCAAGAAAGTTACTTCTATATGGGGCAATTCCTTCAATAAGCGACTCAGAATGGTTCCGTTCAATTGAACAGTTCGGCCACGCTTTACTGAGAGTCAGGCATGGGCCAGGCTTGTATGAATATGACTAAAACACAGTCCTCTGGCCTTTGGAAGCTTGTGGTCTGGTGATAGAAAAATTGTCTTAAACAAAAAACTTTAAATTGTTTCAATTTCTCTATTTCTGATTTGACATGCGACAAACAATTGGTGCTCTTTAATATCTCAAGTATCTTTAATATGTCTAAATAGCAGCACAGAGCTGGGCGTGGTGGTGCATGTCTGTAATCCTAGCACTTGGGAGGCTGAGGCAGGAGGATCACTGCAAGTTTGAGACCAGCCTGAGTTACAAAGTGAGCTCAAGGCCAGCCTGAACTGATAGCCAGACCAGAAGACTTAAGACCCTGTCTCAAAAAAAAAAAAAAAAAAAAAAAAAGCACATATTTCTAACTCAGGCAGCATGCACAATAGTAACAATGTTAATACTAACACTCATGAAGGAAGAAAAGTAGATTTATGGGTGGAGTATACCATGCATTCCATTTGGTTGTGCTAATAATATTTTGGGTGTAGCTTAACCACGTAGGTAAGTTCTAGCAGAAAGAGTTAAGGGGATAAATTTGATCTAGAGCTCAGCCAGTCAAGATGATTTCTGGAGCTATGGGGTTGGAGAGTACTTCTGTTAAGTTGGAATGGCCAGAGCCTTGAAGAATGAAGAGTACAGCCAGAGAAACACAAGATTTGTAGGAGATGACACTAGGTATTTGTTTGAAGGAAGAGTTTTGATCATGGTGGGCTGAAGGGTGAGGTGGTGGGACAGTGAAAGAATTCCAGCCAGAAATGACATGAAGGGTTATGGAGGAGGAAAGCACGTCACCAAGGAAACCATTCAGTAACCAGATATTTGATGAATTTGTGTAGAACTTAAAAGTGTCAACCAAGGGCTGGTCATTATTACATTGTGGAAGAGGAGAAAGACCAAGAAAGGCCACTCTACTGATGCAGTGTTTGATTGCTTGGGTATTAAGAGTCTAATAGCCTTTCATCTATTTTGCCTAAGCTCCAGCCAAAGACACCTGGCAACTTTGGCAGGTCTCATATTTCTACCCTACATTTACATTGGGTGTTCCAGTTTTCTTTGTTATGGCCCATCTTTGTGCCAAGTCTGTACCATATGCTTTTAGGTTTATTTTCATAATTATTGTTTTTAAAGTTGTTTTAACTGAGAAAATGTTTTTGGGGAAAGGAGATAACGCTAGCAATGCTACTGCCATGGCTCAACTATCATCCTGCAAACGTGCCATAAAGGGTGGGTAGCAAGCAGTTTTGAGTTCTGCTCTCCTCAAAGACCTTACAACTGGACTCAAAAGTTCACAAATTTGGTTGATGTTAAAAATACATAGTTTATCGACTTATTTTTATAGCACGTGGGAATTGCAGAGTTCCCCCCCCCCCGCCAAATCCATTTTATTTCAAAGAGAGGAAAAAAGAAAGAAGAAAAAATTCAAAACACGTTAATAAGGGGGCAACAATGGTACATACATTGTGCATTGTCATCCCTAAGTCATTCACCCAGAGCACAAGACACCTGCATTCAATTATCTGAACAATACCAGCACAAATCTTTCTCTTCAGTGAACTCAGAGAAATCAGAAATACAGCTATCTTAACTACTTTTATATACATACACAAATACATAATCTTTCAGCTTCTCACACTGAGACAATACGATGTTTACACGTGTGTCTCATTTCTTTCACTTAGGAATATAGTCTCAAGTTGCATCTATTTGCCTATAAAAATCTCCAGTTTATCTTTTTGGCTGAGTAGTATTCAATTGTATAAAAATACATCTTTTTTTATCCATTCCTCAGTAGATGGGCATTTAGGTTGTTTCCAAGATCTGGCTATTACAAATTGTGCTGCTATAAACATGAGTGCACATATACCTCTGTAGTATGATGTTTTTAATTATTTTGGGGAGATACTCAGAAGGGCCATAGCTGGGTTGAATGGGTCCTCGTCTTAGTTTTTTGAGGAATCTTCACACTGATTCCCACAGTGGTTGCACTAGTCTGCAGTCCTGCCAACAGTGGAGAAGGGTTCTTTTTACCCCACAGCCTCTCCAGCATTTGTTACTGGTTGATTTCTTGATAATAGTCATTCTTTCTGGGGTGAGGAGGAATCTCAGAGGTTTTAATTTGCATCTCTCGAATGACCAATGATGTTGAACATTTTTTCACATATTTATATGCTGTTTTTATTTCTTCATCTGGGAAATGTGTACTCATCTTAGATGCCCATTTTTGGATTGGGTCTTTAAATCTGGGAGGGCTGATTTTTTTGAGTTCTTTATGTGTTTTCGATAGTAATTCTTTAAGAACAGCTAGCATACATTTTTTCCCACATTGTGGGTTATCTCTTTACTGTATTGGTGGTTTCTCATGCTGTAAAAAAAGGTTTTTAGTAAGATGAGATCCCAGTTGTTGATTCCTTGTGACAGTTTCTGTGCAGTCGGGGTTTTGTTCATAAAATCTTTGCCTGCACCAATGTCTTCAAGAGTTTTACCTACTCTATCTTCCAGCAGATTTAATGTTTTTGTCTCAGTATTTTGATTTTTGATCCATTTAGAATTTAGTTTAGTGCATGGGGGAAGAGATGGGTCCAACTTTTAATCTTCAGCATGTGCAGAGCCAGTTTTTCCAGCACCATTTATTAGAGAGGTGATCTTTCTTCCAGTGAATGTATTTGGCTCCTTTGTCAAACATAAGACAGCTGAGTGTATTTGTAGTTGTATTTGCATCTTCTAATCTGTTCCACTGATATTCAGGTCTGTTTTTATTTGCCATTACCATACTGCTTTTTTCTTTTTAGTACCGGAGATAGAACTCACCTCACGCTTGAGAGGGCAGATGCTACCCCCCCTCCCCCAGCCCTACCAGTTTTTATCACAGTAGCTTTATAGTGTAATTTCAAGCCAGGGATTGCGATGTCCCATGCCTTGTCTTTGTTGCCCAGGGTTGCCTTTGCTATTCTAGGTCTCTTCTGGTTCCAGATGAATTTTAGGATTTTTTTTCTAATTCTATGATATATGCTATTGGAATTTTGATTGGGATTACATTGAATCTGTATGACAGTTTTGGAGGTATGGACATTTTCACTATATTGGTTCTTCCTCCCCAAGAGCACAGGATGTCTCCATATTTTCTAATATCCTCTTCAGTCTCCTTTTTCAGAGTACTGTAGTTTTCAACATAGAGGTCTTTTACATCCTTTGTTAGACTGATTCTTAGGTATTTCATTTTTTTTTGATGCTATTGTGAAAGGTGTTATTTCACTGATTTCTCTCTCAGTGAGTTTATCTGTGTACAGGAAGGCTATTGATTTTTGAGTATTGACTCTGCATGCAGCTATGTTACTGAATTTGCTTTTAAATCTAGTAGTCTTTTGGTGGAGTTTTTGAGGTCTTCTATGTAGAATATCATGTCATCTAGATTACAGAATTCTAAAATGATAAACAACTTCTTGAAAAGTTTCACAGTGGGGCGAATATGATCCAAGGATGTGACAGGTATATACAACTATGCCAAAATGAAACCCATTATTCTCCAGAACTAATATCTACTAATATAAAATTATTTGAAGCATAAAAACACTGAAATTATTGCATTAAAAAAAGGCTTCAGAGTACCATTTTTTCCTCTTCAGATTGGAAAAGATCTCTAACATGTGACAACTGCTCTGGCGAGACTATAGAGAACAGGAATTCTCCATGCTGCTGGTGGTGAGTCAATTCTTAAAATTTCTTTGGAAGGTGACTGGCCTTATTTAGCAAATGCACATGTCCTCTGATCCAGCAATTCTGTGCAAAATATTCACCACAGGATAATTTAATGTGGCAAAAGATGGCAACTACCTAAAATACCTATCAGTAGGAACTGCTCAAATTACCAAGGCACTAACTTCACCACGGAATAGTCATTAATGTTTGCTTGTGCAGAAAGTAGCTCTGGAAATATATTCTAGAGCCGGGAAACATTAGTGGACTCTGGGAGGGAACAGGGCTGGGAGGGACTTTTATCTTTTATGCTTTATGAATCTATTATCAATTGCCACTATCACTACCCCAACTGAAGCAAAAATGAAAACCCTTACAAAACCCAAAGCAAAACAAAGCCAAACCAAGTTTTCTAGTGGTAAAGGTACACTAATTGTTTTTAAACACATAGAAAACTCAAGATAAATTCTCAGCAAGGAGCCGGTAGTCATCATGGGACTCATTTAGAGAAACTTTAACAGTTGAAGGCCACCTGATCTTTCTTTTTTTTCTTCTGAGAACACGAGGAAAAAGGATGGGAAATGCAAGAACAAGACAGCACAAAGAAGTCAGAAAACCAAGATACTACTCAGACATTTTATTGTGGCTTGCTCACGGTTAAACATTCAACCCCTCATTGTGTACATTTGTTTAGTGTTGTTTTTCTGGAGACCACAGCATTATGCTCAGTTAGCCTCATCTTATGTCAGTCTGACCAATAGCTACTTTATAGTTCAGCTTGTTAGAGGGAAATGTCAGGAAAATCTGGTGTTAAACATCCCAAATTCAGGGCCTCGAGAGTTGTGATCCACTTGTATAAAGTGCTTATGTTCAGTGCAAAAAGGGCAGACTCAGATGCGTGAGTGGACGCCAGGCAACAATGGTCCCTGGGGCGCTGGATGCATTCTGACTCAAGCAAAGAAAGGTCACTTGTCAAACATCACCTCAAAGGGATCTGGTATTTCCCTTAGAGTCTTTTTCCCCTAATGGGACTACCACTTTCAACCTGATAGATGTCTGCAACAGTTGTTAATTTTGCTATTAGAAAACTAGGTTCAGAGGGAATTCCACAGGATTTCTAAGCACCAAATACAGTGGCTTTGGCTTCCAGTTTCTCTGTCTCAGCATCAAAGATGAGATCAGCAGGCTGAGCTCCAGCTGGTGGGACTGAGGGGTGTAGACCTTTTCTTCAGGCCCTCCTTTGAAGGCCCAAGTCACTGAGTATGACATACATTTTCTCAAATACTGTCATATCTCAGGTGGAAAGACAAGCTGATACACGTTAAAGAAGTACTTCACCTAGTTTTCTACCAACTGTATGTGACCTATTCATTGTCCTTTTATTCTGACTCTTGTCCATAGTCCAGCAACTGACTCTCTCTGTTAAGATGGAAAAGAAATGCACTGCTATTTCAGTGACGCAGGTGTCTACATACTCATCTGTAGTCTCCAAAAGACTGAAGGAAGCAGGAGGGAAGGGGAAGTGGTTTCCTAACCTATTCGAGAGGCACAAATAGGAGTAGAAGTCAAACAGGTAAAGTCCAGCCATTCAGTTCTAGGATGCTGGCTACTATTTATCTTTGCAGGTTCTCAAAGAGGGAACCATGTTCCCTCACCCATCATCTTGGCAGTGGGGCTATACACAAGTGCCAGCTCTGTGCTTCTGAGGAAACAACCACCCTCTGTCCTGTTTGGAGTGCCCTCCCTTCCCCTCACCCCAGGATGAATGTGGTGGGGACCCCGCCTGCCCGTGTGTCATCAGAACATTCAGATATTTGTCCTCAGAAAGCCTTCTATTTCTTCTACCTTCCAAAGACTCAAGTCAACTCCTTGTGCT
This sequence comes from Hydrochoerus hydrochaeris, assembly GCA_004027455.1. NCBI lineage: Eukaryota > Metazoa > Chordata > Mammalia > Rodentia > Hydrochaeridae > Hydrochoerus > Hydrochoerus hydrochaeris. Next base: position 144,751 of record PVLA01004945.1, on the reverse strand, counting down.
TGTGAGACAGACACCTGGAAAGCAGTTTTATTTCAGAGAATGCACTTGTCCCAAAGCCATCTCTGAATTTGAGGAAAGGAAAATAAGCAATCCTTTTGGTGTTACTCTCCAATTCTCTGTAAAATTCCTCTAGCTATGAGGAGCTACTTAAGTGTGTCCACCAAGAAGGGAATGTGTACAAACAGGACAACCCGGGTTAAGAACCAAAACGCAGGGAAGGTTTTCAGACAGGCAGAAGACTAAAGTAAAGTGCCTCATTTCAATGGAGAAGAGTCTTACTTGTTCAGAGAATGCTCGGGGCGTAAACAATGAGTGTGCAGGAGCATGCACAGGTGTGTGCAGTGTGCACACACTCACTCTGAGGTAGAAAGAACTGGCCATCTCCAGATAAACACACACAAAGTCCAAAACTGTACAGAAACATGGCACTTGCGTGAAAGGTCCTGTCCTTGCCCAAAAAGGCTAGTAAGGGTCCAATCCAGCTCTTTCCGACCTGGGGCAGAGCCAGATGTGTCCCATTCCACAGTGGGAAAGAGGTGGAGGGAATGGCTCCTGTCACCAGAATGCTCAGGCTACATTTTCCTAGCTCTGCTGCCAAGGGTTACTTTCTGGAGCCTGAGCCATGGGAACTGCGGGAGTGGCTTGTCAGAAGCCACTGGGCACAGATGTCCTGCACGACTGCATCCCCGCTGCTCTTGGCAGCCTGCTGCACCTGTTGCACGAGGGTGGTGGCCCGTGAGTGTTCTTGCTTCACCGCAATCAGGTAGGCAGAACGCAGCTTGCAGCATGTCAGGTAGGCCTGAACCTGGCAATCAGACATGAGACAGTGGAAAGGAAACTGTCATTGGAGAATCATCGACAAATGCAGGCAGTTGCATCAGGAAGCTCAGGTAGACAGTTATTGAAGCTCACCTATCAAATTAATAGCAAGGTTTTTGGTTCTTATTGTATTATGGCAACTTTCTAGATAGTGTAGACATTAACCTATTACATTGTGTTATTTCATACTGTAAAAGTTAGAGGCAAAAGGATCACAAGTTCAAATCCAGCCTGGGCACCTTAGTAACTTGGTGTGATCTTGTCTCAAAAAAAAAAGGCGCCTACCATGTAGTCATGAATGAGTATTCATTAAATGAATGAATGAATGAGCAAATGAATGATTACACCACTATACTTTTCCCTGACTCACTGATTCCCCTTTCCCTCTTCCTTTGTGTTCAATCTGATGATATTATTTCTTTTAGCAGGAAATTAGGGGCCAGGGATACTAACAGAAAATTAGGAGGTGGGGAACTGGAATAGATACATACACTTCAAAAAAATCCAATTAAGGTTTAACTCTAGTAGTTAACTGACTTGGCTTCTCTTGTTTGCATCAGAGGCAGCTCACTTTTGAGGGAAAGGCTGTGTTACATATTTCCCATGTTCCCTGGTGGTGGTGACAGTCCTTTCCTCACTGGTCCAGCTCTCACTAGCCCCTCCCTGGATAGCAGCTGCTCTGGGCTGGGAACAGTGAGGTCCTCATGAGCTCCAACTGGAAGCTGGCTTTCTGCTACAACTCCTCCTCACAATGGAGGGGACTATTTCTCTAAGCACAATGATCCTTTTTTTCCTGCTTGGTCACTAACGTCTTCTTTAAGCTCAACTGTAGATGGCCTCCTACCACTAGAGGAGTCTGGCATGTCCTGCTGTCTGGCAATGTGCATGCTGCTGTAGGCTGAGTGTTCACCCAGGTCTTCAGCCCCAGTCAGCTCCTACATGGGCAAAATATCACAAGCTGGCAGGTGAAATCCTTAGTAAGAGAAGAAGGATATTTTCCAGAGTCTGGAATAGGAATTGGGTCAAGCTGGTTTTTGGCAAGACCTTATGACCTGAGATTACTTATTCGCATTAGAACAGCTGTTGAGAGAAAAGAGCCTGTAGTGACAATAGGTTAGAAGCGGTACACATCTTTACCAAGGACAAAGCCCCTGTCCTATGGAGAAGGAGGCTCCATAAAGACTTAGGAAAGAACCATAGACTGGGACTCGGAATCTGGGTGTCTGCCTTGGCTGTTGGGTTCTCATTCCGATTCTAAAAAAGGAATTCTCTACATTTCAGAACGCTGGAATTTCATCCTTTCCGATGATATCATCAGGATGTTTCAGAAGTAATGACAGAATGTTTCCAACATGTTCTTTTCAACCCCTACACTGGAAAATGCCCCATAAATTCAGCCCAGGGATTACTAATACTGCCAGGGACAGCGGTTTTGTGGTTGTGTAAGAAATTATTTGGCAGAAGTTCGTTCTTCACGAGGGATCCACCTGCCACAACATTGTTCTGATAATGGCTAGGGAAGCTTGGTTTGGGTTGGCTCTCTTGGGGCCTTCTTTCCTGGGGACATGCTGGCAGTTGGCAGGAGGATCCATCCCATAGTTAGGCAGAAATGAAGGCAGTAGGGGATACTTCTCTTCTGGCTGGCACTTCTCTTAAAGGCAGTGAAGAAAGGTTCACTCATTTCCTACTCTGCAGATCCCAGCAGATGTTGCTAGCCAAAAGGTTACATCAGCTGTTGCTCACTGCAGGCTTTTCCTTCCAAGGTAAAGAAATATTTGCCCTCCTTGGGAGCCTTATTTAGTTAATGAGCCTAAAAACAGAAGCAAGGGATTTCCTAGGCCTCCCTGAGGGGAAATCTAAGTATAACATGGAGATTAAAGAGTAGCTTAGGCTGTTTTTACCTCAGGGATAAACAATTGGGAAGGCAAAGGCGGGTAGTCAACATTCACCTGTTTCCTATCTGTTCTCTCCTGACCAAGTAAGTCCCAGTTTCACCCCTGGATAATGAAGAAGTTGAGGTACAAGATAATATGGAACTGTTGTGAGGGCAAAGCAAAAGGTGACAAAGCAAGGCCCGAGAGCTGGTCATCAGCATCACCGGCACATGGCGTCAGTTCTGCTCACCTTGTTGTCATCGTTGTGTATCGCCTGGATCAAGCCCTCCAGCTCCTGTACAGGAGAGAGACACAGCGGCGGTGAGAGAGAGAAGAGCCCCTGCCAGGGAGCCAGGACCCAATCTAGTTTTAGTTCAGCCATTGTGACTCCTGGGTGGGGACACCTGCCTGACCCTTCTTTTTAAACTCCATTCCTACTACAAGAGCAACAGAAGAAAGCTGATGAAAACCCCAAGTCAGGCATTTGGGAAGAAGCAACATCTCCCCAGAGGACAGTCCTTGGCCTCCACAAATGGATGTGGCATCATTCACTCCACAAAGAAGTCATATTGGGAACCGTTTCATAGGCAACACGCTTCAAAGGCCATCTCCTGGTCCACTCTGATATCCTCTACAATCACAGGATGCAGATTAAATTGCCAGTCCACAGACAGAGATGCACATAATATTAGACAAGGGGCCATGGAGGGACACCTCCTGGGTAGAGGTCATCGCCATGAATTTTCTTTATAGAAAAGGCTTGATTCTAGTGAAGCCATTGTTGCGGAGGAGTCATAAGGATAAAAGGATCTTGGCACATCACAGGGAGCACAGGAATGAAAAGGGTAGGAGAAAGTGCACCTGGGGTGGGATTCTCTTGAAGGCGTCCAGACAGTTGAGGAGGATGGTGTCTCCGTCGCTTTTGGCTGCCATGCCCGACTCACTGACACATTTGAGCAGTTGTCGGATCTCACTGTATTTCTCCTTCTCCACCAGCTGTCGGGCAGCTCTGCAGTAAGTTAAAGCTGCATCTAGCTGGAAGTCCTGGAACAGATCACAGTGGTGAGCTTTGCATGGGAGGGAATGCTGACAGTGGCAAAGAAGGCAGTGTTTAAAAATCACCATGTTGATTATAATCACGATAGAAAACAAATATAACAAACCAAAAATGAGCAAAAGGTTCCTCCTAAACATCAGGCAGAAATTTAGGGCACACCCTTAAAAATTGTAACCTTAGTATCTAAAACAGTGCACCTCACTTTCTTCTAATTAAAATTCCTAAGACCAGTTCATTCTTTCTCTCCTGAGTCACCTCCCCCTGGGAGGTTTCCTGCCAGTACCTGGGAGGTTTCCTGCCAGTACTGAAAATGGCTGGCAGGAAACACCTGACATGGGAGCCAGTGCTTGCTGTGCTGGACACCGGGTGCTCTGTTAAAAGACCAATTCACCAAAAGACTTGTCTGCTGAAAGCTGCCAGATCAATAGGCACCTTCATCCTGGTCTAGGTTAACCCTTAGGCCACAGAGCCTGGCAGTGGGGGGAGCTGCCTGTTTGCCTGCCCACAAGGAATACTGGTGTATGGGGAGCTTTGTTCAGCACTGAAAATGGCTGGCAGGAAACACACCCGATGGATCGCTGATCCTTGGGACATGAGCACTTCTCACTGTGCTGTCTTGAACTGTTTCCGAGGATGTCTGTGTGGAACCCTCCAGTGGTGGTGGGCTTGGAGACATTGTCCCTTGGGGTCCCCTGCTGCAGCCCCTGCTTTAGGGCCACAGCCCTACCTGTATCCTTTTATCACAAGTACCAGAAAGTGCTCTTCTAAAGCCAACTCCTACAGAGATGGAAGGTGAGCAGTGGTTTTGCAGGGAAATGGTTGTGGGGAGCTGGCCTAGATCTGGTACCAAAAAGGTATTGATTTGGTAACTTTGTTACTTGGCTTTTGCCAAAGTCATATAGACTTTGCATTTGACACAGTTCTATAAAAACCCTGACTTTAAGGTACTTTAATGTACACATAAATCTGTTTTCCTTGGAATAAAAGCTTTCCAAAGAATACTGTCTCATGGAAATGTGCTCAGGCACTCACTGCCTTTGGCACAATCTCAGATAATCCAAGTCATACCTGCAGAACACGGAATGCAATTCCAAAGCCATCCTCTACGTTTTTCCCTCCCAACATGACCTAAAAAAAAGAGGAAAACTTGCTTAAGGAGACAGAAATTTCTAGGAAAGCCCTTCAGAAAGATTGAGGACCCCCACTTATTGGACTATTCAACAAATTTTGTTGAGGCCTGATTCAGGCACTGGGCACACAAGAGTGATCAAAATGGACTTGATCACCCTGTGTGGTAACACATGGCTGCAATTCCTGCATTTGGGAGGCTGAGGCAAATTGTGAGCTCAAAGCCAGCCTGGATTACACAGTAAAACAAAGCACAGCAAAGAAAAAGACTTGCTCCTTAGCCATCCACAGCTCACATTTCAGTGGGGTAAGTAGGAGTGAGACACCAAACAAACAAGTGAAATAATCACAGAATCGCAGTTGTGGTAAAGTTCTCTGAAAGAGGCAGGCTGCTGGAGATAAGCACTGTACCTACCTTGCAGGCAACATCCATTTTCATATGGTTATTTCCAAACAGCGTTGGCAGAGGCAAAGAAGTGACCTGAGAAGTCCCAGCACTTTCGCACCGATGTAAGAACCGGGTCACTTCCATCTGCAGCTGAAGTGTATTCATGTGTCTGTGGGGACAAAAAATGCATGGTCCACCCTCAGGAGGGCAACATGCCTGGGGCCCAGTGACTGCGAAGCATGAGAAGATGGCAAGGGAAAAGGCACAAGGAATGACAAAGAGGGAAGGGACCCAAAACACTCTGAGTGAGACACAAGACAAAAATGGGCAGCCTAGTACCTCACATAGACACAGAGGTTCAGCTGCTCTGTGAAACTGGACAAGGGCCCAGCACAGAATCAGTAAGTACTTACTGGGTATCTATGTGTCCAGTACAACAACTGAGGTCTAGAGTAGCCTGAGCCCTGTCCTTACAGAGTTCAGAGGCTGGAGGAGAGATGAACAGTAACCAAACCCAGAATTCATTTAGTGATGAAGCCACTGAAGGCAACGCTGGGGAGTAGAAAAGCATTTGCTTCAGACTTTAGTCTTCTAAGCACAGGGGCCAGCAAGCATGAAAGCAGAGAGCAGAAAGGGCCAGGTGTGCTGAGGGACCCCAAACGTACCAGTGATTGGTGCTCAGCAAAGAAGAAGAGAGGAGCACACAATAGAGATGGAGACCAGATTACAGAGGCCAGATCACAGGGGACCCATTTTAATTTTCTCCCATTTTCAGAAGTGTGAAGTTTAATCTGGTTGGGGCATGTGACCCTAATCCTCTCTCCATCCGCCTCTCCCCCAACAAGTTCCTCTGTGGCTTTCCAGGCTTGTATCAGACATAGTTGAGCAAGGATGGTTCCTTTCAAATGTGTTTTCTTCAGGGTTCAGGGTTAGGGAATGGGTAAGAGCAACTTTATGCCCATGGACACTCAACCCAGTCCTCCTGCCCTGCATTAACTGTCTCCCCCTCCTTGAGCTACCTGGACACATCAGCTGCAGTCATCTTCTTTCGGAAGAAGGTGGATTTCTTCCTTCCTGAGCTGCGGGATGTTTCTTGGAGGTAGATTTTCAGGTGGTCCTTGGCCTTAAGCAGCCATGAAAGCTTCTCTCCCAGTTCTGTATATGACTTTGCTTTGTGACTGAAGAACCGAATACAGGTCATGGCGGCCCGGACTTGGTCCTAGAAGAGCAAAATGAATATTCACGTCAAAAGAGATCAAGGATGTTGGAAGTTGCAATGAGATGAGAATTCTAGTCTGAGCTCCACCCATGAAACAAAGCTGCATGATCTCTGTCTTTCTCTCCTGCTCCTCTCTTCTGCCCTGTTAAGCATCATTAACCACTTTTATCACCAGCTGAACTGACATTTGGTGTCATTCATTGTAAGAAATCCTAATGCGAACTGATGGGTGAGCTCTTCAGGTGGATGTTAGTTCACCACTGAAGCTACCTAAAAAAGACATTTCTGATTCTTTATTCACAAGGGCTTTACTCTTAACAGCCCTGAATAATTCAATTTCTTCAAGATTTAGTGTTGGCAAGTCTCAGACAGATTGGGAGATACTCATTCCTTCTCCCTCTGAACATTTTCTCTAAAGACACTATTATATCTTTTGAATTCTGTACCATTTTTACTTTTCCATTCTTTGAATTCTAAAGAGTGTATTATAGATAAGATTAAACTTTGCCTCTGAGACAATGATGAAATCCTAGAATTATTTAACAATGCTGGAAAGCAAGAGGGATTTGCTCCAATAGTGAGGCCAGGGATCAAGGAACAGTGCAGTTCCTTCTTGCACAGCCTGCCCTGCCTGGCAGGGCTTCAGTTACTGAGAGGAGCAGGGGATGCTGGTACCTTCATAAACTGCTGCAGCTCATAGAGAATATGGTAATAGTTTTTCTTCTGTAAGTGCTGGCAGGCAGCAATCAGGTACGTTCCCCAGGTCTCCAAGGTTGGATCGATGGATTCCAGCAGGTTTTCCAAAGTATGAAGCTTCCCACTTTTGTAGCTTGGCTGGAAAATGCCTTCTATGAAGACTTCTGGAGGACTTTCCTGGAGCAGTGCAAGGTGACAAGTCAGAAGTGTGGAGCCTGCTTAGGGCATAGTCTGGGATCCACTCTGCATCTCCACCCACTCACGTCCCTTCAGCTTCATCCTAGGGTAGTGCTTCTTAACCTTTTGTGTGTCACAGATACCTCAGAATCCCACTCTAAGTGACTGCTTCTCTTCTCTTTTTCCTCTTGCAGAAAAGCTCCTTGACAGAATTTTCTACACTCATTCTCTACTTTCTTTCCTAGTCTTTTCTCTTGAATCCACTCTGCTCAATCTGTTGTGCCCAAACTCTGATGAAACTGTGACTTAGGTTGCTTGGCACCCTGAAAATGTTAATTTAATCCTAACAGTTAATTCTTAGTCTCTCTTTTCACTTGATTTATGAGCATCTCTCCCCTCCCCTCATGCTAGGGACACAGCCTAGAGTGTATCAGACACACTCTCTATCACTGACCTGTACCTCCAGCCTCTACAGCAGCTTTTAATACAGAAGATGGCTTCTTCCTCCTTGGAAAAACTCAATTTTTATTTCAATTAATTAATTAATTTTCTGTTACTGGTAGTTGAACCCAGGGAGTGCCAAAGTACATTCCCAGACCTTTTTTGAGACAAGATCTTGCTAAATTGTCCAGACTGGCCCTGGACTTGCAATCCTCGGTAGCTGGGATTACAGGCATAAACTACCATACTCAGCTTAAATTTTAATTGTAATTGAGAAAAACTTTATTTGGTCTCTAAGGTATCAGCTCTCTGGATTTCCTTTTTATGTCTCTGGTCACACCTTCTCAACCTCTTTTGCTGTTTCCTCTTATTCTCCCCAGAGCTTAGGAGAAAACTGTTCTCTTTTCTATCTGTACATTTTCTCCCAGGGACTTCATTTAGTCTCATGCTTGAAGTACTGTCTATGTGCTGATGATGTCTAAATACCTGTTCCCACCTTGCTTATCCCCCTTGAACTCCAGAACTGTGTACCCAACTGATAGCCAACTGCCTATTCAACAAGTCCTGGACTTTAGCACATCAAAAACAATGATTTTTACTGTGCTTCAAAACCTGCTCCTGCTAGTCTTTCTTTTCTCAGACAGTAATACAATTCTAGTGGTTTAGGTCAAAAACCTTAGAATCCTGTCTCTCTCCAAACTCCAACATCAAATTCATCAGCAAGTCCTACTGGCTCTCCACTTCTCACTACTCCACTGTGCCATGCTGACCCAAGCCATCGCTACCATCACCACCTGCCTGGATTACTGCAAGTCTTCTGCCTTGTCCACCAAGATTCCAGTCCTGCCTCTTTTCTGTTTCAAGACTTGTGGAGATATTATAGTGCATGATGCAATCAGGAATATTTAAGTAGCTTAACTATTGAGTCTGGAATGTGGGATAGAGATAGGATTTGTGGTGAAGTGAACTATGGGAGCCGATTCCTGGTAGGTCCCGTAGCATGTTAAACAACCTGGACATCATCTTGTGGAGTGGGAATCCTCTGAAAGCCTTTTAGGAAGGGGAGTAACATGAGTGTTAATGTTTTAGGAAGTTCATCTGAGCAGGCAGTGTGGGCAAAAGGGAAATAGAGAAAGAGGGAACAGGCTAGAAAGAGATAAGCTTCCATACCCTACACACTTAGATGTCACTTTTGCAATGCGTTTTTGAGTTCTTACCTGCTTGAGGAGGATAAAGGTAAGGTTTCATAAGAAAGGGAAGGTTCAATTCAAGGGTAACTGTGATTAAAAGAAGGCTACTTTCTAGCTCCAAGAAACATAAAATAAGGACAATGCTGTTGTCAGCTGCCACTAAGCTGATTAAGTAAGCAGCTTAACTGTTTGGACTATGCTTGCCCTGGGGAATAGGACTGGGTGATTTCCACTCTCAGTTTTTGCTTAGGAGAACCATCTTTACCTCTAAACTCATTTGAAAACAAACAAAACAAAAAAACAAAAACAAAAAAAAAAAAGGAAAAAAGCAATTAAATTCCAAGTAACAAGATTTCTCCATAATTCTTGAGACCTAGTGGGTAGCTAAGCCATGGCAAAAACATTTCCCTACCACTGTCCTGAAGGCATCTGATACCAACATTCTGTGAACTGTTGATTTCACCGGGAGCAATCCTAGAGGATATGTCTATTTGTAAACTTTCACAGGCTGCTGTTTGTTTCAGGGCAGTGAAATGATACTAACATTTACCTTGAACTCTATTAATTTTCTATGAAATCTGGTAAGTAACCCATTTCTCAGCTATGAAATATTCAGATAAAGAAGGAAGGCCAAATGGTCACGGTGAAATGGAGTCCCGATTGCTTATCAGTGGTGCCAAAGAAATTCTACACTTCAGTAGCACCTTTGCCTCCCATGGGAGGGGGTGGAGGAGGAGAAGGCAAAACAAGCAGAGCACATTCTCCTTTCATGATGTACATTATATGGTATGGGTGACAGCTCTGGGTAGACACCATCGCAGGCCAGGAGGTTCGGAAGTGTGCCGGAGGCAGGAGATACAAGGCATCTCCTTCTAGAGATCATTCTCCACTTCTGTTACATGTTTTGAGAAAAGGGACTGAATTAACCACTGTCAATCGGGAGAGTGATTTGGAATCTGAGTTTAAGAGTTGTGACATAGCAATTGTACAATGACTGTGCTGGCAGAGTCTTCCATTTTGACCTGGCTCTGCCAGAGCTGACCTCACTGCTCAATGATGCTTGAAGTCTGAGGGGGTCCAAGAGATGTAGGGGGAGCAGGCACTGCCCTTTGTGGCTGAGTCCTGCAGTCCCACCTTGTTAAGGAGGTGCAGCAGGGCTTCCCGGAGGCAGCTGTGCCTCATGTAGAAGCTGATGATAGCCAGGTTGGTGCTATAGTTATGCAGGTAGAACAGGCATTCTTGGTAGTAGGTGTTGTTCATGATCTTCCCCTCAGGAATCACCTCCAAGGAGAGGCTCTGGGTCCGAAGGGTGGCTTCCAGTTCCCTCAAGGTGGCAAAGTAATCATCGTCTTGCTGACAGAACAGGAGAGAGAAGGAAAAATGGAGATCAACCTGTCCTCAGTAGCCAGTGAGTAATACCTCCAAAGGATATTTAGTAGTGTGCTAAAAGCTCACATTCCAGTTTTAAGAGTAGAAAAATAGATGAATACAAAACTGTATATATTACCTGGGCATGGTGGTGCATGAACATAATTTTAGCAGCTGGGCGCTTGAGGCAGGAGGATCACAAGTTCGATCCTAACCTAGACAACTTAGTGAGACAATGTCTCAAAGTAAAAGTAAAAAGAAAAGGGGCTGGGGATGTAGTTGAGTGTGAAAGCCCTAAGTTCAGTCCCCAGTACTGCTGAACAAACAAACAAACAAGACAAAACAAACAAAAAAACCAGACAATTTACCAAAATCTGTGTTTGAGATAAGGTCTTGCTATGTTGCCCAGCTGGTCTTAAATCCTGCCTCAACCGCCTGAGTAGATCTGACTGCAGACATGTACCACCATGCCTGGCTCTAAAAAAGTAGTTTCGGTATGAGATTATATATGATCTTCATTTAAAAAAAAATGGTTTCCTGTATTTTGCTTTTTTTTTTTTTTTTTTAAAGGGGAGACTTTATTTCTTATCTAACTACACATAATTACTAGTCTAACTATATGTAGCGGAAAAAAGGCAAAATAGTAAGCTGGCAACCTGTCAGTGGAGTTTAAGGCAATTCTCTTTCCCGGGCCTGTGTTTCTGCGCTTTCCTCCCACAGCTGGGCACTCTGCCTGCTTTGCTCTTACCAAGGAAATGAGGGGCCTCACTGTGGACTCCAGGTATTCAACCACATCCTGGACCAGCCTCGAGCCAAGATTCAGCTGATTGAGGTCAAAGGGGGGCTTCAGACAGCGACTGAACTTCTCCCGGGCTGCAGTGAGGTTCCCAGCTTTGAGGCAGGCCATGCCCCAAGCATGCCATGCCCCAGTGGAATCAAGCCCAGTCTTTGTGGAGACCTGGGAGAAAAATTACTCCTTTTAGTGAGAGTTACTGCACTGCCATCCAGCCCGAATCCCCCAAAGACTGATTCCATTTCCTTTAGCCAACCACCTCCTGACTACCTTGTTTGCCACCATTCCCACCCTGGCAAACTGGTCACGCCCTTGGTACTTCCCTGTGGTCAGGGCAACAGCGGCTTGGCAAGACCTATTTGCAAGGCTAAGTAAAGGCACTTCACTACGTGGGGTAGAAGTACCTCAACTCCCAGGTGGTAGTACTCAGCTTCCAGAAGCTGGTTCCTCAGCCTGGTAACCGCAGCAGGCTGCAAGATCTGATCTAGAGATGGCACATGGCGATAGGCAGCTGCAACTAAAATATTCAGCACATCCACCTTGCTGATGTAACTACAGGCAGGAAAAGGGCAGGGCAGTGAGGTTACATAGAGTCTTACTAAGATGCCTGTTGTCAAAAATTTTCTATTTCATTTTCAGTGTGAAATGTGATGAGAATTGAGAAGCAGAGAATTGAGAAGCATACAATGTATAAGGAGTGACTGAAATACACAGGGAATGTTTATACTAAAAAATTCATCACAGGAAAAAACTCATTGTCATGAATTCCCCCCAAAACGCTATCCCTTGATGCAAACACACATTGTTCTTGCCGCTTTCTGATGCAGTTCTAGAGGCCCTCTTTCATGTGTGATAAAAACATGGTGAAGGTGGCTGGCACTTGGCTGGCACTCAATAGAAAGGAGGACTTTGTCCTTGCCCATTTTAACCGTTGGATCTGGCACCATGTTACTTCTGGCTCTTCCCCAAAATCCAAATGACCATGAAAAGTAAACATTTTGAAGCAATTTAGGACATTGAAGCAGCCATGACAGCACAACTCAAAATATTCATGGAAGGGGATTTCTAGAACTATTTTGGAAAGTGGCAAGAATTATCGGATATAAAAAAAAAAAAAGAATTATCGGATAAGTGTGTCCAAAGTAAGAGAGTATTTGGTGGGGGATGATTAATGGCAATGTGTCTTTTCTGTAATAAATTTTAAAAAAATTTAAACATTCACCATTGTTTTTGAACTGACCTCAAGATACTGTGAGTGAACTTTCTGGAATCACACTGAACCCCAGTGCCATCGTTTAATAACTCTGTGTCCTGGAGCAGCTTTGTTAATTTTTCTGCCTCAACTTACTAATCTGTAAAATGAATATAATATCTGGGAGTCTTCATGATACAATGGAAAAAGCTCTTTTACCACAAGAAAAAGAGCTTAGGACAGTGTCTATAACTCTCTCTCTTTTTTAGGGCTAATTGTTAATTTTTTGAGTAGGGATGTTCAGAGTTTCTATCCGAGTTGAGGTTTTCTGCTGAATATTAGGGGCTTACAAGTTACTTTTTAGTCCTTTGGAACCCTGCTAATTTGGGAAGAAGGCAGATTCTCACATCACTACTATCTCCTGCTACTTCTAGTCCAGATTTGATATCTTTTCTCTGGGTTAAGTATGGGCCTCTCTTATACAGCCCACTACGATTGCTTTCTGTGATCTCAGTCTTGACATTTAAGGATTATAAAAACTTTATCAAGAGCCAATAGGGCTGGACCATTTTCTCTGGTAATGCTGAAAAAAGCCCACATTCCTGAATCTTGAGTTATAAGTCTACTAAAAATCCTGTGGCTCCTAATTGGCTACCAATATCCCTAGAAAGGGATTCTGTATACCAGGGATTCTCAACCTTAACTTTGTAAAGTGTAGAGAAGTAGACTTGGAACCATTATATATTTGTATATTTGAAAAATGTGAATATTTGACATAGATGATGAGGATTTTGTAAACACCTATTTATTTGTTTGTCTACTAGAAAGGTGTATGAGTTAGAAATACTAGAATGTTCTGCTAACCAAGGGTGCCTTATGGTTTGCATGCCTACGCATGAGAGATAAATCCCCTCCCATCTATCAGTAAAGTGATGCAAAGATAACAGTTCTCTACAAGGAGTATGTCTGAATGTAGTCTGGGCAAGAAAAAACATAATTTGAAACCACAGCTGCACACTGTCCAGGAAGCCCATGACACCTTGGAATGGGTGAGAATCTCACTGACAAGCTTCCTTTATTTCTGCCGCCCCAGCCTAAGGAAATATTTCCTCCATTTATTACAGACTTTAAAAGACATACAGAACTTGATGTTAAACGCCCCCCATCACAGTATCTTTTTCTTTTGCTGCATCAAACCCAGCCCCTGTACATGCTACACAAATGCTCTACCACTAAGATACACCCCCAGCCCTCTTTTTCTTTTAATAGATGTTATCTCATTTATGTTACTAGTATTTGAAATATATTTAGATAGGAATTTTACTTAAACCTTTCTTCCACATTTGTTTTCTGCTTTTTGCTATGTCAAGAGGTTTCTGGATTTATTTTTCCCCTGTCCTCCCATTCCATTCAGTAATTTGGTAATTTTTTTATTCTTTTCATAGTTATTATTTAGGGGAGTACTGGCAATTGGTTAACACATGCTGTACCTATGAGTTTACCATCAGTCCTTCATATATATATGTATTTTAAATTTACTTATTTACATGGGTCTTGCTGTGTTGCCCATACTGGCCTCTAATTTTTGGGCTCAAGTGATCCTCCTGTCTCATTCTCCCAGGTAGCTGAGGCAGCAGGTACACAGGACTATGCCTCGTTTTTCATAGTTATTTTAAAAATTTTACTTAACACATATCCATTTTTCATTTATCAACTTGAAAAATGATGTAAGACCCATCGTCTCTTATTATAAAATAATGAAATTAGTTCTTTCCTCCTATTTTTGTCCCATCTCCATCTGCTTTTCTCAGTCTTCTGATTTTAGTTAATAAAAAGAATTACTAGCATTTTTGGAGCACATGGTATGCACTGCGATCATTTCTTAGCCCTTGACATGGATGGTCTCGTTTTATTCTCCTAACAGAACTATGAAATAAGTATTCTTATCATTCTCATTTGATAGAGGAGCAAACTGAGGCCCAGAGCTATTAGTTGGGAGGTGGTGGAGTTGAGGCAAGTTCTCTGAGCAAGGATCTAATAAGGGAAGCATTTATACTTCAAAGGCAAGTATGTTCCCTACTTTTAAATCTAGTTAGGACTGCTGCTAGGAACATTCAGCATGAGTCATGAAGGGCAGATGAGCGGGAAATTCGTTTTCAAGTTAATGAGTGAAGTCAAGGCAGCTTGTGCAGAAACCTTGGGGAGGCCCAATCCCTCCTTCTGCACTTTATAGCTCAGATTCCTAGCATGACCTAGGGACCAACCACCAAGGTGCTGTTACAGATCTATTATCCAGAGGTCACAGAGAACACAGTCAGGGGTTGGATGGTGCAAGGCTAATCACTGGGCATTGAGGGAGGATGCATTTCCTTTAACAACCAGAAAGTTCCTCAGTCACTAAAGGTGCTTCCCTAGATGATTTTAATTATAAATTAACTAGCCAGTCTTTACTTTCTTTTTGATGGGGGATAGAGAAACTGTTTTAAGGATACACTCTGGGAAAGAGAAGAACACAGGCCAACAAGATAGGGTGAGAAAGACTATTTGTGATGGAGGAGTAGTATTTCATCAGCATCAGTGTGAGATACAAACATTTTGGTGTGTCCTATCAGAGGATGGGGGGAGACAGAGATGAAAAATAATCGTGAGATGAGAAGCAGCAGCTATCACCATGTATAAGGATGGAGACTCACATACCTGTCACAAAGAGCCAAGTCCTGGCTCTGGCCAGCCTTGACAAACATCATCTTGGCACTGAAGAGCAGCTGCTTCATGATGTCTGTGAGCAGTCCTGCATCCACCTCTGGGTTGGTGAGGCCCTTGGACAGCCTGCAGCAGTGGTCAATTAGCTGGTGACCACAGGCGACACTGTCCCGGTGCAGATTCAGGATGGCAATGCACAATGAGGCACTGGGAGCCTGGCCAGGTTATAGAAGGGAGACATATGCAGTAACCTCAGGGACAAAAGCACTCTTCCAATGCAGAAGTACTGCATAAACTTTCCTCCCCATTTGAAATGTAGAAAAACCCTGGAGCACAGAGTCAAAAATTCCACAGCAAAACCAAACTAATCAAATTTCAGATGTCCTAAGTGGCACTGCCAAAGCATTGGCTGTGACTGTCACCTTTGTGAAGTTCCCTGAAGAAGCCACATCTATACTGAAGGTCCCGCAGACCGTTTAGCTGACTAGAAAACTGTGATTGTAGAGAGATCAAGGGCCAAATTGTCTTGGGCTATCTTTAATCCTTTTTGGTTTTTTTGGTTTTGCACAGGTGGTCTCAAATTCATGACACTCCTGTCTCAGCCTCCCAAGTATCAGGAAGTAGAGGTGCACACCACTACAACTGGCTTCTTCAGGACCTTTTAATAGTCATTTATCATTGATTTCTGTATCTGAGCCAACATTCTCATAGCTACTAGGTATAAATCTTGGACTGTATCCTGAAGCTTAGCCATCCTCTCACTCCTACCAACCCTAAAGCTAATGCTGTACAATAAACAGTTGTGATTTGCACTGACATCTTACAGGTGCCATCGCTTCTGTGAAGCTTTTCTTAGTCTCTTCTTGTGCATTTCCTGAAACGCTCCTCATATTCTGTCTGGATGGCAGTAAGTAGTTTACTGGTCTTAGTTCTTATACTATTACACAGCAGCAAGCAAGGGAGGGCCAGGCTGGGTTCACCTATCTCTGTATTTCCTGCCATTCACATCATAAAGAAATTTAAACAACCACGATGTTTTATTGCTCTTACCTGCTCATAGTAAAATTCACTCCGCACCAACTCATTTTCTTCCCCGTTCAGACTCAAAATCCATTCCACCTCAGAGGCTTTGGGTACTTTCACCACAGCTGAATATGGAAGGCTTTCAGTCTTCATGCTGTCAGGTGCTGAGAAGAGAATTGTTATTCGTGTGTCAGTCCCTGGCTGGCAGTGCAGTCTGGCCTAGTCCAGTGAGCTGGTGTCAACTGCAGGCAGCTATTGCTAGTTGTCTAAAGGTCCTTTAACTTTTTTTGGTCCTTTTTGTTTCCCTTAGTAAACCCCATTAGGCACTCAAGCCTTCCCTAGACAAAGACGTGGGATAAAATCAGTGTTTGTCACAATTGGGCAGCTTCACCTAAGAGACCCTGAAAGGCGCATGCTTCTCCAGTGGATGGCTGAGTCACTGGATACACTAAAAACTAACCTGCTGATGAGAGACAGTGGCCAAAATGCTAGCGGTGATTCCCTAAGAAGGAGGAGGGAGCATGGGGTGGTAGAATGGCAGTGCAGGGGGCTGGACAGGGAGGGAAGGAAAGGTTCTACTAAAAGGTAAGACCCAATTGTTGCCTTTTCAATGCTGGCTGGGGCTAACCAGCTGGTTCTTCATACAGGTGATAAGACTTGTGGTATTGGGACATAGTGCTTAATAGCACCAGCAGAAGTTGGCCAGGCCTGTTGGTAAACAGAGTGGACTTTTACAGCTTGAGTACAGGTCATGGATGACAGGACATGGCCTTAGTGGGTAATGAGTCATTAGCCAATGGGCCTGTGTGATAGGTTAACATGAAGAACTTTCTTACCTTCTGGTTGGTCTGGATTCTCTTCTGGAGTACTAGAAACAGAAAGACAAATTAAATGCTTGAATCCTTCCTTTCCCTCAGGTGTATGACACTGACATTTACTGAAGTAAGATACCAGGGAACCATCCATAACTCCTTTCTTTCCTCCTCTGTGACAGCCAGTCTCTCACCAGTCCATCTCTTACAACCCCTTTTCTTGTGCTTGCCTCAGTGAGGGCCTTCATCTTTTATTGCTGGAGGTTGTAATGGACTCCCTGGTGGTTTCTTGGATGCTGTTCACCTATTCTCTACTTGACAGCTATGGCAAGTTTTTAAAAAATGCAAACCTGGTCACATTCTGTTCCTAGCGTCTCAGGGTAAAAATATTCTACGTTCACAGTTCAGCAGACAAAACCCTTTCTGGTTTGGCCTGGCTACCTCCTGAGGCCATGTCCTGCCATCTGTGACCTATGCATAAGCTATAAGAGTCCTACTTCATCACCAGCCCTGGCCAACTTCTGCTGGTGCTAGCAAGCACTAAGTTCCAATGCCACAAGTCAGAGCCAACGTCTATCACTATATGAGGAACCTCCTGGTCAGCCCCAGTCAGTGACATTAGAGAGCAAGCTCAAAGTTCTTGTGCCATCAATTAATTTCTCCCAATTCAGCTATCAGTTATTAAATCCAGGGTCTACTGACCAGAGCCTCAGCTCCTTACCTACCTATTTACAGTTCTCCAAACCATTTTCCTCCTGCTTCTGCCCTTGGTGTTATTCCCATTTGGGTGTGCTCTTTTTGGCTTTTTCTGACCAACTCCTCATTCTCTAAAGCTTATCCTGCAAGGGTTCCTCTGGGAAACCCTCCTGACTCCAAAGGCTAAGCTGTGAGTGCTGCACTATTGCACTTATCCAATCAACTTGTGGCCTGTTTGTTGGCCATCTTCCTCGGTTAGGGGAAGGTGATTATTGCAGAGTGATTATGGGTAAAAGAACTCCTACCTATATTAACTGCCCATTTCAAATCTCAGCAGTATGGCTAATTTCTGTCCTGCACCTGCAGGAGGGAGGCAGTGGTATGCCAGGGCCACAGAAACTGCAGAATTAGCATGGTATGTCTTCCTATCTATGCCACTGTAATTATCACAGCAAACAATGATCAAAAATGTTCACATTAAAATAAATGCAAGAGGGTGTGATGACACACACTGGTAACCCTAGCACTTTGGGAGGCTGAGGTAGGAGGATTCCAAGTTTGATCCCAGCCTGGATAATTTAGTGAGATCTTGTCTCAAAAAATAAATAAAAAGGGGTGGAGTACAGGTCAGTGTAGAGGTCCTAAGTTCAAGTTCCAATACTGGAAAACAAAACAAAGCAAAATGCCCTACAAAAATGCTACTGACTTGAATATATAACCTAGTCAAGTCTATTAAATATAGTAAAACATGGGAGAATTTAAAGTAATTTTGCTTTTTAATAGGTGCTTTGGTTCATCTTGCTAGGTGCTTTAAGAGTCTTATTTTCATGTTGGTTTGGTACCAGAAGTGGAAAAAGTTTAGCAAGACTGAGTCAGTAAACATGATCTTGATCTGTCTTACCAGTGGTATGAGTAGCTGGTGAAATCTGTCTGCAGGTGAATTATGTGTAGGAAAGGATGAGGGCTTGCCTAATTGTACCAACAAACCAGCATGACTACTCAGATTAGAGCTGATGCAAGTGATGCTCAAATGGCTGTCAGGTGTGGATACGTCCCTTTCAGTCAGATGAGACCACATGAATCAGGAGCGGCCAGAAAATCAGTAAAGGGTGAAGAAAGATCTGTGGGCTCAGGCTGGAGAAAAGCTGTATCCTGGTTTCAGACAATATAGCAAGTAAGAACTCTGAACACTGCTTCACCTTAACCCTATTTTGTCTTAGTTTCTGTGACTCATACTTTAGATCTAAAACGCCACCCCCACCCTGGAGGGCTCTGATTTTATCGGTGGATTACATTGAAGAGATTGTGCTTTGATGGTGTTGGGAGAGGCTGGACACAGGAGATGGGGCCTAATGGAAGAGAGCAGACCATAGGGCCATGACATTGAGAACTATATAGTCCCTGGCCTCTTCCTTTCTGGCTCTTTCTCTTTTTTTTCTGCTTCCTGACTGCCACAAGGTGAATAGCTTCCCCTACCATGCCCTTCTGCCATAATGTTTCTGCCCTGGGCTAGGTGACCGTGGACTGAAACCTCTGAAACCTGTTTAGCTTTACTGAAAATAAGCCAAAAATAAACTTTTCTTTAAGTTGATTTTCTCATGTATTTGGTTACCCAGCAACACAAAGCCAACACAGAAACCTAGATCAGTCTACAAACATTTCACTGTATAGTTAATGGCACTGCAGAGTGAATGCTAGTATTTCAGTGAAGTGTTCTGGATTTGAAACATTCTCCACAGTGAGACTCCCGTGTAAGGCCCGAGGGAAGCGTACAGTGGTCACGAAGAGTATCAGCCCTGCTGCAGGACACTCACTCTTGGTTGTAGTAACTGTAGCACTGGTCACACACGCGAGTAGGGTTCTCTCTGCAGCCTTCCACCACCATTTTCTTAGTGGAACAGGAACTGCATACCAGACGGCCACAGCGGCGACAATGATGACGCCTGTTAAACTGAGGAATGCCATTGGGTTTTAAGAAAGAAGGACGAAATGAAGACGAGACTGTCAGCCATTTACACTTGGTTTGAAACACCTGTGGCTTATTAAGAACACCAAGTATGGTACTCAGGCTTCTACTGAAAATCCCTGCCCTCACAAAGCTGATGCTTTAAGATACCACCCAGCTGATGGGCAAAGGTTCCAAGTCCTGGATAGTTTTGCAATCAATAGCTCCTGACAAACTTTATTTGTGTGTGGTGCATTTTTGAAAATAGCAAAAAGTAATGGTGAAGTGATTTTCTGAGCCAATCAAGACCACATTTCTACATGACATTGATAAAATATCCTTTCTCCAAATGTTTTTACAAGTACTGCCTCACTTCACTGTAAAACACTGATAGACATCATGTACATCCTTTACAAGTTACAACAAAATCACATCACCATTGTTTTCATCAGCACTGAGTTGATCTGCCAGGCAGATACTATATTAAGTGTGGTAACATCTGTCACTGTATTTAGTCTTTTTTTTTTTTTTTTTTCAGACAGGGTCTTGCTGTGTAGTCCAGGCTGGCCTTGAACCCACTATGTGGCCTTGAGCCCAGGTTGGTCTCAAACTCACAGTGATCCTCTTCACCTCCCGAGTGCTGGGATTACAGGTATGCATTACTATGCTCAGGTGTATTTAGTCTTAAGAGCTCCATGAGCCAATTAATTTATCATCCCCAGTTTAGAAGTGGGCACATGAGCTTGAAAAAGTTTTAGTCATATTGCAACTGGAGGCAGATCCAGGAGTAGGAAACAGGTCCTCTTTCACCTGAGCTAGCACATGTAAACATTACCAGCTTATTGTGAAAGACATGGGAACTAGAAATAAGACTGACACTTGGTGTTTCCGCCTCCATTTTTTCTCAATGTCATGAGAATGGGAAATATTTTAAAATCTAATGCTATCTGAGGATGTCTACCACCTGACTAAGTCCAAAAGATACACACTGGTCAAGTCAAAGGTAAATCCAAAGTATTAGGTTTGACAGTTCTTCTGAAAATTCTGCTATCACCTGGGGAATGGAAGAGGATTATCTACTCAGGCTCGTGACCCGAAGCTTCCCCTTCCTTTCTTGCAGTGATCTGAGAACTACCACCACTTACCATACTGAAGTGCTCCTTGTGACAGACCATGCAGATGCTCTCAGTCTCATCTGGCACCCACTGGTGCCTGGCAGGAGGCATTGCTGGGGGTACAAATTCCAGCAGGGGCTGATTGTGAGGGAAGCTTCTTTTCCTTGGGCTTGGGGACTGTGCAGTGGAGACACCTGGGAGCCAGGGGTCAGAGTAAGGGTGATCAGTATTCTAGCTTAGAATGAAGAAGAAAACATAGAATCTCATTACTTTGCAAAGCCCTACTGAAATAACAGGTCCAGTTGATGATCAGCAATGGCTGCTTCTGTCACAAATGAGACACAATGGGACATTGTGTGCCTTTTATTGGAAATGTACAATAAAACTTATCAAATATAATTACTGAAAAATAGTAAACTTGAATTAAGGCAAGCTTCTAGATCTAATTAGCAGTGTATAGTACCAGAAATTTAGGGATCATCAGATTGTCAACAGGAGGCATCCAGTGGCCAGGCACTGTCAAAGCTATAATCCCAGCACTGTCAAAGCTATAATCCCAGCACTGTCAAAGCTGAGGCAGGAGGATCACCTCAAGTTTGAGGCCAGCCTTAGCTGGTAGTGAGGTAGTCAGGTGTCTCAAAAAAAGAAAAACAAAGGAGGCAGCCAGAAAAATCCAGCATGTGGGAGGCTGCACAAGACAAATAACCTACTTTCCTTCATAACATAAGGAAAATAGGCAGGGCAGAAGGCGGGTAGAATAAAAAGAAAAGATATAAAGCGACCTGTTGATTATGAAAGAGGTAAGAGATATTTTATCCAAATGCCACGTGTGCACATTATTTAGATTTTCATTCTAGAAATATCAATCATAAAAAAATCTTTTTGAGACAACTGGGGAAATTTGAATATTAACTGGATA
This sequence comes from Hydrochoerus hydrochaeris, assembly GCA_004027455.1. Taxonomy (NCBI): domain Eukaryota; kingdom Metazoa; phylum Chordata; class Mammalia; order Rodentia; family Hydrochaeridae; genus Hydrochoerus; species Hydrochoerus hydrochaeris. Next base: position 123,196 of record PVLA01004945.1, on the reverse strand, counting down.
TTTCATAGTAATGAAGAATCATTATTAGTCTTTAAGTATAATATTTTTAAAAAATAGAAGTCCTTATATATAGAAATGTATACTGAAACATTTACAAATTAATGATATATGTGAGATTTATGCCAAGATAATTCAGTAGAAAGTTGCAGGTATAGATGAAACAAAAATGGTCATCATGCGATGATAATTATTATAATTGGGTGACTAGTGTGCCAGGCTTTAGTACACCATTCTTTCTTTTGTACACTGCAAACTTTCCCTAACAAAAATGTTACATGCACACACACTTACACACACACACACGCATGCCAAAACTACTCAGGTTGCCTTATGTAGGAGCATGAAGTTGCTCATGTAACGTGCAAGCGTGGGTCCTCCCCTCAGGTCTGCTGGATATTGTAAAGCATGGCTAATTCTCAAAGCATGGCCACCAAATGCCATAGTCTTAGCTTTACAATAGCCAAGGAAAAAAAATTTTTTTTAATTTAGTACACCAATTTTGGCTAGTTATAGAAACAGAGAACTGGAAAAAAAAAGTGACTATTAATAGTAACCAGAAAAAAAGCCTCCCACCCCCAATCCTGCTGCCTTGATCATTTGGCAAAACAACTGCTGGGCTACTCCTGAGGGTGAGCCATTTTTCAGGGACTGGAGACAGGAGAGGCAGGGTGGTGAATGGGGGACCAAAATGTAGCTGAGGCTTTTAAGGATTGTGTTTTTCATATAGGTTAACAGAATTCATATGAAGGCTAAATATAGTCAATCTTCATCATTCAAAGTTCCCATGTTTGTAAATTTCCGTCTGCTAAAATCTATGTGAATATTTGCAGTGTTTCATGGTCATTCATGGACATGATAATAGCAGTGAACAATTTGACTTGCTCAATACTTAGGTCTCATTTTAAATGGAACAAGGTGACACCATGGAAGATATTTTCCATATTGGTTTTATTTCTTCCATTGTACAAGAGGCCATGTTAGCTCACATCTAAATGCTATCTGATGTGACTCTGACAATAATACTCTGTAAGAAAAGATGGCACTTAAGAGCCCACTATATCTCATCTCAGCTCTCATGTGACAGTGACCAGAGGGTACAGGAGCAGGTAGTATAGGAAGGTCTTGTTCTAGAGTGAAGTATGGAGTCAGAATCCCAATTGTGGCACCCGAGATATAAGTCACTTCTGAACCTCCTTCTCTTTTGTAAAACAAAGAAAACAGAATCTACTAGGATGAGTTATTTTTAGGTTTTAAAACCATTGTCAAATGTGAGTGTGTGTTTCCCCATGGATCAGTGGTTCAGGATTAACTTAGTGTTGCAGAGACTTTAATAAGAGTTGATTTTATATTGAATCTCCTGTGCTATACAGGTCTAGAACGAACCATGACAAAAAAAAAATCAATAATACTGTAAACAGAAATGCTGAAAGAGCAAAAGAATCTGAAAACCAGAATAAAGCAAAATTTAACTAAAGATGAGTGATTCCCAGGATTGGTGCTTACCAGGAGTAGCAGCAGCAGCAGCAAACTCTACTGATGGTGATCTAGAGATGGTCTCAGGGTCGGAAGCTTGATGGACAATTTCCTGAAGGTGAATCACAGAATCTGTTGGGAGAGAAAATGGTGAAAAAATACTTGTCTACTGTAAGCACGCTAATTCATTGTGCTGGCCATTTCATTCAAAGTGCTGCTGGCTTTCCTGATTGTCACACCAATTTACCAGGTATAATGAAAATGACAAAGGTACTTCTAAAAATATACATATTTCTTAAACTCCTAAAAAAAAAAGCTATGTTAGGCATATGCAATAATGGAGCAGACACTAGGATTTTACAAAGTAAATATAAAAATGACCAGAGGAAAAGGGAATACACTTTTCAAACTTACTCATTTCTTTTATTCTAGAAGAGGCTGTGTCAGCTCACATACAAATGCTACCTGATGTGACTCTGAGAATAAAACATACTCTCCATAAGAAACGATGGCACTCGCCAGGGGTTTAGCTCAGCGGCATAACCGCCTGCCTGGCAAGTGCAAGGTCATGAGTTCGGTTCCCGGTACCGCAAAAAAAAAAAAAAAAAAAGAAAGAAAGAAAGAAAGAAAGGATGGCAATTCAGAGCCCACTATATCAAAGCTAGATGGAGATCATTTCTAGCACATTTGGTTCCCCAAGCCTTTATGCTGTCATGTGCACAATGGTTATCTGCCATCTTTTAATTCTATTTAGCTTCCCATTTCTTCCAAGGCCAAGATATATAAGAAAGGCCTATCTCCTGTGTAAGAAAGGACTCTCTCTTCTGTAGACTCCTTTTACTCTTGATCAACCCAAAATAATAAGAGGAGAAAATTAAAACTCAGAATTGGCATGGTATTTTCCTCTTCATAAAGAACAGCCATTTAGGATGCTGGTAGTTACCTGATCGTTTCTCCCTCAGAGGGTATGGGAGTTCCAGGGCTTTCCCTGCATATCTGGAGAGCAGCAAGTCAACGTCATCTATGGTGAAGCCAATCTCCTGTCCAGCCAGCAGCTGGTGTAAGGTCTGCACGGCCACAGTGGCCCAATCCACTTTCATGTTCATTAGCAATTGCTCCAACATGAGCAGGGGGTTGGAGGACAGGTGGGAATAGCTGGATCGGTGCTGCTCAGGCAGGGTCAGTAGGACCTATTTTGGAATAGATCCGTAAAGAAAGTAGCTCACAAATTTCAGTACTTCACAAATAACTGGGAAGGAGAAGGGTGCCAGAGATCAAAAGGCCATAGTGCTGCTGCTAAGGCTAGGATTCTTTTAGAAAACAAGGCTGGGGCTGGGGATTTAGCTCAGTGGCGCGAGCTCCTGCCTGTCAAGTGCAAGGTCATGAGTTTGATCCCTGGTACCAAAAAAATAAAATAAAATAAAATAAAATAAAATAAAATAAAGAAAGAAAAGAAAGCAAGGCTGAATTTCCTCCCATCTAAATCCTGCAGGTGGCAAAGAAGTATGTTGAGTACCTTCACCTACCAAGGGGTTGATAATCTTTTACTATCAAAGGTCAAATAGTATTTAGGACTATGAAACTATTATACTCGGCCAATGTAGTACAAAAGCAAAAACAGGCAGATACAGAAATAAATGGACCTGCCTATGTTCCAAGAAAATTTGATTTAGAGAAACATGCTGAAGACCAGATTTGGTCAAGAGGCAATAATCTGCTCACTCCTGGTGTGGCTGCCAGTGTGGCTGAGCTCTGCCTGACCCTTAATGCCATCATTCTTACCAAGTGAGGCTTTATTCAGAATGAGCAACACAAGGTAATGCCAGTAACTGCCTAAATCTAGTGTTCTGGTATATCATGACGATAATGATCACTAGGATTAAGATAGGTTCACTGGTTCTGTTCTGCTCACTGGCAATTTTCAAGGGTTCCCCAATTTGGGTACAGTGCACCAAAAACACATTTTTTTAAAAGAGTGTCTCTTCTGATAGCCAAGTGCTTACATTCATGACTTCACTGGTACTTGTTTTGTGTTTTGGGGGCAGTATATACACCTGTGAGTCGGAATAATTAGAAGAGTGAAAGAGGGTTCCACTTTTCTCGAAATCCTGCTTCACTGAATGACTTTTCCTGGTTTGTAGTTTCTTTTATTAGTGTTTCCCAATTTACATAGCAAAGTTAAGACTTGACTATTTCATCTAAGACAAATAACCCTTTTCTATTAGTACAGATTATTTTATCAAGCAGTAGTTTTAAATCTTCACACCAGAATCCCTTTGCAAGATATCCAGTCCTTATCCTAAGACAAGTTCTAAGTGGTTTGGGAAGGAGGTTGACTACAGGTATTTTTAAAAGTCCAGGTGGAGGGGTAGAGGGTTTAGCTCAGCAGTGTAGTGCCTGCCTGGCAAGCACAAGGTTCTGAGTTTGATTCCCAGTCCTCCCCCTCACCAAAAGAAAGTTCAGGTGAAGGCAGGGCATTGTGGTCTATGCACCTGAAACCCCAGCATTTGGGAGCTGAGGTAGGAGGATTGCCAGAAGTTCCAGGCCAGCCTGGGATACAAGGGAGTTCAGCCTGAACTACAGGGAGAGACTTTGTTTCACCCCTTTCTGTCCCCAAAAGTCCAAATGACTCTAATACATGGTCAGAATTGAGAAGCCATAACAAAGTAGGCACCATGAAAAAGTACGGAAAACTTCAGAAATTCAGGTAAAATTCTCTTTGGAGGCAGGGCAGTAAGAGTATGATAAGTCCTAGAAGACTCACCTGGGATATAGTGGGCTGTTAAGATTTTATTATTAACATAGGCCAAGGACAGTAGGTACCTGGCAGAAAAGTCATTGAAAGAGTAGGAGGGAGGGGGTCAGTACCCCATCAGGCATGCTTTCCCCAAAGCCTCTTTCCTCCTTACCTTGGATCCCATGTACAGTGCCTGAATTTCACTGTGTCGCACAGAAGTTAGTTCTCCATAGAAGTGACTGGTGAGGTAGTTGGCCAAGAAGTGTGAGGTGGCCAAGCTAGGGTGCTGGTCCAGGGACTGCTCTGTGACCTCAAGGCACATGGTGGGGTCAGGAATTCTTTGCAGGAGCTGTTGCAGGAGAAGAGTAGAGGAGGGTGAGGCCTGTATTCTTGGACCAGCCTTGTTTGGACTGAGAAAGGAAAATTTAGGTTTATTCATTTTGGCTAATCCTTTCTCTATATTCATTTATCAGCAACTCCATAGTTTCAGAAAGGAGCTATGGCTTTGGTAGGACCATGCTGAATGGAATCCTAGATCCAGTTGCTGCACTAGAACCTAACGCAAGGCTGAATCCATTTGCTCAAGATGACTATAACTGATCCTGAAGGATGCGAAGGAGGTCTGTGATTGCAAATGCTTAACATTGGATTTGGCATGAAAAAAGCCACTGGACTTGACTAAACTTGTCCAGCCACAGATGAAGAGTGGAAAGAATCAGAAACTTACCTGTAGAGCCTTGTCATGGTCTTTTCTCTCTAAAAGGTAGAGAAGATGCTTCTGATGTAAGCTGATTAAATGTTCCCTTGCAATGGGGTATAGACAGCCCCAGTCCTCACACAGCTCATACTCCTGGAAGGAAATGCACATGGCTTCAATTCCTTCAAGTTACTGGTTTGTCATTTCTCCAACTTTTGCTGGATTTTTCTCAGCAGTGTTAAGTTTACCAGCCCCCGAACATTTGGTAAATACAGTACTGATGGGATTACAGTGAGATCATAAAGGACCAGAGCAGCAACATAAGGTATGAGATTGACTGAAGCAGGCTGACTGCTAATTTCATTTTCCTCTTTGCCCTACTATAAGGAAGAAAAGCAGATCTTTTATGTTGACTGTGTTGTCAGCCCAGGGGAAACAGTAAGAGACTGGAAAAACTGGGACTATTCAGTGGTGATAGCACTTGCTCAGCACTGACTTTAGCAACATGAACCTAGTGTTGTCAGACTTCTAACAATTGAAAAGGGGGGGGACTGTGGCAGCGGGAGTGTGTGTGTGGGGTGGGAAAGTTGGGGAGGAGAGGTGCATACCTGCAATCCCAGCACTCTGAGAGGCTGAGGTAAAAGAATTGCAAGCCCCAGGCCAGCCTGGGCGATTTTGTAAAAACCTGTCTCCAAATAAAGTTTTTAAAAAGGGTAGGGGGAAGTTGGGGATGTGGCCCAGTGGCAGAGGGCTTGACTTGTATGCATAAGACCCTAGATTCAATCTTTTATACCTAAATAATTCTAAAAAATTGGATTGGTTGCTGGGTTGTTGGTTGCTATAATCTCAACCTTCTGGAGACTGAGGCAGGAGGACTGCAATTTCAAGCCCAGCAAGCTTGAAATTATTAGCTCAGCAAGACCCTCTCTCAAAATAAAAAAGATAAAAAGGACTAGGGATGTATCTTGGTATGAAAGCCCTGAATTCAACCCCTAGTGTCACAAAAAGAAAAAAAAACAAACCCTCTACATTAAAGTCTTAGAGGATGGAATTCCCAGGACTTGGCCCAAATATTCCAATATGGTTCTATGTGCAATGCTCTTCCCACAACTCTGCCTGGGCTACCTTCTTCTGAATGACTCCTTGTTTCTCAGGCTGTGTCAGGTGCCCTGCCTGAGCTCCCATGATCTGTCACGTGAATTATATTGCAACCACCTTAGGATGCATCTTACATCACTCTTCTAAAATGTGAGTCACTCCAGGGCAGGAAGTGAAATGATCTTTGTTTTAGCACCATCTGGCACAGTAACTGGCTGCAGTCAGTCAACATTTACTAAATGAATGAAAATGTGAATGACCATTAACATTTTGAACTATGGTATATCAGCTGCTAAAAAGGTAGATAAAATTTTAGTTAACACTCAAATGGCCAATAAACAAAGGACAGAAATTCACATTCATTTCTAATCATGAACATGAAAATTGAAATAGCAGGATACCATCCTTGGGGAGAATGTGAAAATTTGGACAATATAAAAAGTTGGCGAGGATATAGAGAGCAATAGGAACAATGAACTGATCTGAAAAAGGACTTGATATCATCTAAATAAAGGTGAGGATGACAAAGACATCTCTTGTCTAGGTATACATTGTGTATCTAGTATGCAGTGTAGAAAATCTCATATATGAATGCAGGGGTCAGAGTACAAAAGTGGCATTTGTAATGTCCTCTACACTTACATGTATGTTGGTATTATAGTTTGGATCTGAAATGTCCCCTCTAAGTCTCAGTGTTTGGAAGATGATTGGTCCTTGAGGGAGCTACCCTTACTGGCTGATTAGTCCTCTGATAGATTCACAGGTCATGTGCTATTACGAACTAAGTCACTAGGAGTGTGACATGGAAATGTGGATCTCTCTCCCTGGCTCCACCATTCTCTTTCTGCTTCCTGGCTGACAGGATATGAGCCACTTTCCTCCTCCAGGCCCTTCCCACATGCCATTTCGATCCTGGACCCAGTTGACCATGAGCCAGAATAAACCTTTTCTCCTTCAAGTTGTGGATGATGGGTATTTTGTCCCAGCAACAACAAAATTGACCAAGATAGTTGTCAAGTTTCACAAGTAAGGAAAAGGGAAAACAATATGGCATAGCTGTAAAAAAATGTGGATGCTGCTGCACAGAAAGGAGTCCACATAACCAGTTACGGAGTTGCAGCTCTGAAGGAGATGAAAAGGGAAATGGTACCTGTGCTTCTAGAATCATGCTCATGACAGATGATGGGTCTGAAACACAGCAGCTCCGTAGGGTCTGCCAGTCACACCATGCTGGAGGTTCCTGCAAGTCTAGAATCTAAGGAAAGACAGGAAAATCAGTCAAACCACACTACTGTTTTTTCCTCAGTGAACAAGTCTCTGATGTTTCAAGGGATCTCTGCCCCAAATCATTCTACCTGCCAGGAGAGAGGAAGAAGAGACCAAACATGGCAAATATTGCTTCATGAGGAGACTGAACTTCTTAGGGAAAACAGGCAGAATAACAAGCCAGGATCAGGGCCTTTCACTATTGAGGAGAGTTCTCGGAGGCTTGAAGCTTGCCCACGAGATTCTTCTGGATGGTACAGTTGGTGAATCACTTTGCTTGCAGCATTTTAGCTTTGCATGAAAACTGCTAAAGAGGTGTGAAAAGAAAAGCCTTTTCTACTGTGATTTTTATTTTCTCTGGTGAGACTCGAGACTGCTTTGTTCCATAGGCCTGGGGAAATGAGCATATATTATATACCTGTCAGGTGGCTGAGCCTCTTCAGCTTGGATATGACACATAAACCACAAGAATCTTTTACTTTCATAATTGTCACAGCCATGCATCCTTTTCAAATGACTGAAACTGTAGTTCCAATTTATCTTTAATACATACTATATATAAAACACACATGAAGCTCAAATATACATTTGAAACCTTTAAAGACTGCAGAACACTATTTCAGTGTTATTTTGTTATTATTATCCTTGCTTGATGCAAATGGTGTTTGTTATTACTATCCTTGCTTGATGCAAAGTTAGATAATAAGAGTAAATAACACAGAAGACAGATAAGAGACCTTCTTTGCTTATGTAAAAATAGAAGCCTACAGTGGATGAGGTGGTGCACACCTGTATTCCCAGCACTTGGGAGGCTGAGACAGGAGGATTGTCATGAGTTTAAGATCAACCTGGACTACAGAGTGAGTTGAAGGCAGCATGAAAAACAAATAAAAAAACAGAAGCCTGATGCACAGCAAAAATCAGGTCTAGATTTGTTTTTTTTTGGGGGGGGGGTCAGGGTACTGGAGATTGGTCACAAGACCTTTATATTGAGTACCTTTTTCCTTTTTTTTGTTTTTAAGTTTTTGAGACAGCACCTTTTTATGCGATTCTTGAACTCATTATGTAGCTTTGCCTCAAACTTGCAGCAATCCTGTCTCAGGCTCCCAAGTACTGGGACTATAGGCATATGCCACATCTGGTTTTTCTTTTCTTTAAAAATTTTTTATTCTAAGACAGGATCTTGCTAAAATTTAGCTGGTAAATTGGTCTGGAATCATTTTGCCTCAACCTCTCCTACTGCTAGAATTATAGGCATGTACCACCAACATTTTCTGATTGAGTATTTCTTAAAATATTCAATCACATGAGAGTAGGCTGATGTCTGTCACTGGGGGAGAAACCTGTCTCCCTCTCTTGATGCTAGGGCTCATACCTTCTGATACACTTTGAGCTCCACCTGCTTCCTCTGCAGCTCAGACTTTAGTCCTTCTTGGACGGCTATGTCTGAAAGGCAGTAGGCCAAGATCTCCAGGCACGACTCCAAGGGCCACCGATCCAAAAACTGCAAGGCCAGCTGACTTCTCAGAGATGCATCTTTCACAGGAAACAGGTATTGCCAACCCTCTTTGTCTATAAGACAAAAAAAGATGCCTAGAGGCAGCAAAACTGGCATTGCAAGAGTTCAAAACTCCAAGTTACTTTTGAAGAGTGGGCTTTGTTTGATCTCATAAAACGGAGGCTTGGAAGATCTTTAAAGTTCATGTGATCTTAACCATGGTGTAAAAACACTTTAGAGTTCACTGACCCTTGTTTTAAAGTGATTCCTAGCTTCAACTCTATCCTGGGCTTCTAAGGGTGATACCTAGATTACTTGATTATGGCATTTGAGAATGACTCTTGATATGCAGGACTGAGCATGCTGGTTACTGTTACAGATGCCCATTCTAAGGTCAGATAGACTTGGATTCTAAGCTCTACTCAACCACTTAGCACTCTAGGAAAATTCTCTGACTTCTCTAAGCCTTGGTCTCCTCTCTGTAAAATGAGATTACCTGGCAATATTCTTTAGAGCAATTACGAGAATTACATGTGGTGATAAACTCACAGTGAATGCTAAATATCACCGTTACTACCAGGGAAAGAGAAAGGCACAGCTTTCTGCTCACCACACGCCGCTGCACAGCTCAGGACTCCATCCCTTATGTTGCTCAGACCATCCACATCTCGCCCGTACATGTCGATGAGCTGAAGGGCCCGTGGCCAATCTCTGGCCACCAGGGCTTCCTCAAAGGCTTTGGTGATCACATCCAGGGCAAGCGGAGAATGCAGGCCCAGAAGCACAGTAGAGAGATTGGCCTGACCACACAGACTGGCTGCCAAGCTCTTTCCATGCTCAGATGACCCATGGAGAGGTTCCCAGGCAGCCAAGAGGGAGGCCTCAAGCTTAGGGAACTGTTCCAGGAGATGCTCACACTCTTGGGCTACCTGTCCTGCAGTCAGAGGCACCTCCCTGCGCCCACGAAGCTCCTTCCATAAGCTGGGCTTGCTGACCTTTGACCCCTGAGAAGCCCCAAGGCAGGCCACTGTAGCTAGTAGCTTCGAGCAGGATTTAAGGAAGGCCAAGGCAGAGGAGGTGAGGCCTGGGGGTAATGAGTCCTTTGGGTTGGAGCAGTGCTTCTTCTCTGATGTGGGATTCTCAGTTGGCCTAGGGGAGCTCGGTGCAGAAAGAGGAACATCATCCAGGAAGTGGGAGGTGTACCGCTGGGCCAGGATACCCAGCTCGGTCAGGAGGGATGATGTCTGCTGGCTTTGCAGAGAGGAGCACAGGGTAAGGGGCTCACAGCAGCAGTTGATAATAACCTGTGGCACATTTAGGCTGAGACCTTCTTGGGCCAGAAGGGCTGCCAGCCTGGAGGGAGAAAAGCAAGAGTATGCAGGACCAGAATACATGGACATCATCGACAACCTTACAATTTCTTTAGGCTTAGATGGTGAATGCAAATGAAAGTAATTGTTCCTCTCTTTTTATTTTTGCAGTACTGGAGATTGAACCCAGGGTCTCACAAATGCTAAGTAAGCACACTACCTGACCTACATCTCTAGCTGTCTGTCTTTCTTTTTTTGTTTTTTTTTTTTAAAAGAAAGGGTCTCACTATATAGTTCAGGCTGGCCTTGAATGTGCCACAATCCTCCTGTCTCAGCTTCCTGAGTGCTGGGATTACAGGCAGGTGCCACAATGCCTGGTAGTAAGGTTTTGTTTGTTTATTTGTTTGTTTGTTTTTGAGATAGGATCTTATTATATAGTTCGGGCTGGCCTTGAACTCACTATGAACCCAGGATGGGCTTGAATTTATGGTGATTTTTCTGCTTCCGCGTCCTAGGTATGGCACCACCACGCCTGTTCTGTCTCTTTTTAACACACACTCTCACTTGAGCTTATTAGAATACTACTCTGCCTTATGCTTAATAATGTATCTACAGAAAGGATCCCCATGATTTTCTACAGCATTCCATTATGCGCACTAACCATAACTTTACTTGTCTATTAGTGAATAGTGGGGTTTTCTGATCTTTGTACATGTATCACTTTTCATATGTATAATAAAGTTGCAGGATGAGTTCCCCAATATGGACTGCTAGATCAAAAGGAATATGAATTTGTAACCTTGCCACCCCACAGAGGTTATACCAATTTATAACCCCCACCAATCCCTGAGGATGCTTACTGTCTTACAGCCTATACAAGTATTGTTATCCAATGTTTGGATTTTTGCCTATATATAAATGAAGATTCATCCATTACTCTCATATTTGCAATGGACGTGTTAGCAGTAGCGAGAGAGAAAAAGAAAGACTGAATTTTAATGCACTGCATAAAATAAATACAGCAAGAGCAAAGTCTGTCATGACCCCAAGCACAACCCAGTGAAGTTTTATTGAGGATGCAATCTGCCACCTCCCATGTGGGTGCTTCCTACCTGTCTGGGGGAACTTGTCTCTCAAGCAGGAGATGTGACACAAGTTGGGAAGGACTCTGCTGCAGGAGAATAAAGGGATTTCCTACCTTGACCTTCACGTGCTCTGCAAAGGTAGAGAAATTGACCTTTGTTTACGCTACTGACTGTAACATTTCAGAATCTTGTTTTCCAAGATCAATAAAAAAGTACATGGAGACAACAGGAGAACTAGGTAAAGGGTATTCTGATGTGATTCATGCTAGCTAACAGACATTCTCAACATGTCCCTCACCACAAATCGACCTGATCACAAAGGTCTCAACACCTTACAACTGCTTTTAAAGATTTCCAACCTAGACAAATTCAGTGGGAGGTCTAGCCATAGGAAACTTACTCTTATTCACTTCAACCTGAATGAAGTGCATGCTCTACAGGTTGAATATCCCATATCTAAAGTGCTTCAGACCAGACACATTTTGGACTTTGGAATATTTGCATATACATAATGAGATATTATGGGGAGGGTACCCAAGTCTAAACACAAAATTTCTCTAAGTTTCATTTACATTTTATACACATGGCCCCAAGATAATTTTATGCAATATTTATAGTGTACCTATATTTTAACTATAGGCTGTCAAAAGTGGAATCTCCCACTTATGACATAAGGTTGGCTTGCAAAAAGGTTTGGATTTTGGAACATTTAGAATTTCAGCTTTTCAGATTATGTATGCTTGTCCTGTACCAGCTCTGGGCACTCAAATAAGAATCTGGCACTTGAAAAAACTCAACCCCTCTATTGGGTCTTCAAATCTGCAGTGGACCTAAGGTCTGACAGAGATAGTTATGAGTCATTAATTCTGTGAGATTTTATTGAGCACTGCCATGTGCTATACAACTGTACTTAGCATAACAAAATATAAATATCCTTGGCTACCGTTAAATCCCAGAATCTCTTAATAGCCTGCCATTCTTTTTCCTTGCTCTATATACTTACAGGCCAGTTGTACTTCTGTTTCCTCTTTCTTGTTACTTACCAGGCTCAGAGCTCAAACTCTGAAGAAGGATAGCAGCCAAGGTGCTACAGTAACTGAAGAAGCTGCCCACGTAGTCAGTTAGTCTGCTGTTTGCTGAGGTCTGTTTGCCCAGGTTCTTCTGCAGGAGTTGAATCTGGATGTACACAGGGTGGGCTTCGGCCTCAGGAGAGCTCTGGGATGCCTGCTCCACCAGGGAAGAAAGTGGAGTACTCCTGGCTTCTGAGGGGGGTTATGGTTGAGGAAGGGACACAGGCTTTAGTCTGTGCATTCAGAACTGGGTCAACTTCTGAGCCAATATGTAAAACTAAGACTATTATATACTGCACAGGGTACCATGTAGTTTGGACACTGTATTTGCAAAGGAGACATAAAATCCTAATTTGGTTATCTAGAGAAGAGACTCCTAGCCAGGAAGAACTTTGAGGCTGAACAAATCAAGACATACAGCTGGGTTTTCACCCTGGTTCCTCTAGGCTTAAATAGCTTTATGAAGAGCACAGTAATCTCTTGGGAGGGGTTGATCAGTATTTATTAAGTAACTGCTGGGCATACTTCACAACAGGAATGAGAACATATACCAGCTAGTGGACTGTTAGCCATCCTTTCAATGAGAGGAGGGGCCAAAGGTAAAGTTCAGTTTTGAGCTGTGACCCGGCTAACTAAAGGGCTGCTGGAGCCCAGCGAGGAGTTTTAAGTTTCAGCTCAGAAGTGCTCTTCACTCTCAGCTGTTTCCTTTCCCCGGCTGAGCCCCGATCTTCATGTATGTCCCTAAGCAGACAGCCCTGTACCTGGCAGCATTAGTGCCTCTCTCAGTGACTGAAGGATCTGCTCCAGCTGCTGGGAGAAGGTGGTATGGAGGGCAACACAGTCCTCAGTCAGGCTGGGCCAGCACACCTGAAGCAGCTCAGTGATGCTGCACCGGGGAGGGGCTCCTCCCTTTTCTTCTATAGCCTCTATGGAAAGCAGACAAGAAAGATGAAGTCAAGTCTGTTGCCCACCTAATATTCCAAGTCAAGGAGGGGAAAAAAAAGGGAGGGGGCAACCTACCTGACTTAGCTTGTCCAGCTGCCATAAGTGGGTAATTAAGAATCTTGCTAATTTGCTGAAGAACAATTGGAAACCCTCGAATGCCATCAACACTGGGGAGTACTTGGTCTAGTCGCCGACCTGGAAATAGATGAAATAAGAGGGAATGCAGAAAATATGAGGTGCTTTCAGGCACTGAAACTCAGTATTTTAATATCACCTGCAATTTAGCTTCTCCAATATTAAGGATGAAATACATGTGTTGTTTTGGGTGACAACCTGAGTTGGGCTATCAATAGCAGCAGATTCAGAATCTGGCACTTTGAAGGAATCTGCTGCCTGGATCAAATGAGTAATTCTCAGGGATTTGCCCTGATACTACCCTCAGCTATGGACTTGAACTGGAGACCCATCTTTCTTCTCTAATTGCCTAAATCTATATTCATATACTGATTTCTCTAAAAATACACATATACCTTTTGGGACACTGTTAACTTGAAGGAAAGATTCTTCCTCCAATTATGCCTGAGTTTTTTCTTTTTATACTGGGGATGGAACTCCTCACCTTGCGCTTGCCAGTCAGGTGCTTATGCTGCTGAGCTAAACCCCTGGGTTGAGTTTTTCTTATACCTTGTTTATAGATTCATGATGGTTTCAGGTTTTTGGGCAAGTCGGTTCACCCAGGAGGGGGCACGTAGTCTAAAGACAAAATTCCACTTGTTCTTTTTTGTCAAAAAAGTAGATTTATTTAGTCTTTTGTACTAGGGATTGAATCCAGGTCCTCACATATGCTAAGCACATGCTCTACCACTAACCTATACACTTGGCCTTCACTTTTACTAATTTTCAATGTATACTGCTTCCTTGAATTTAGTGATAAAACAGAAAAGAACTTTCCCAAGTGACTACAGCCTGCTATGCCTTCTAAGAATGTGAGACTTTCAACTGATTCTTTATGACATCAGATCATACATGAGCGCATGTAACTAGTAAAAGTTTTCTTTGTCCTCCTTTTCCTAACAACAATTTTCTTTCACAGATTATCACATCTCTCAGGAGGTTGGCTCCTCAGCTCAGAATGCAGGTATAAGGCTAACACGGCCTACTCACCCCGGCTCTCCAGGGTACTGTTCAGACGCCGTTCAGCTGTTTCCAAGAGCTGTTTGCAGGTTTTCCAGAGCTGGCACTGAGAGCAAGCTAGGTCAAATGCAGCCATGGCGGGGGGACTAAGGTCTTCCAGAACCTCTCTCAGGGGAGTACTGGGCTCTGTCAGAGTGTTGCTAATCCAGAAGTCCTCCTGGAGTGTGGGGATGGGGTCTCCAGAGGTGCTGAGCAGCTTGTCAGTCACATCAGAAATGGAGTAAAATACCATCCCTGGACACCCAGCAATAGAGTAAAAAGCAAGGGGTTAAGATCATTCTGTCACTTTTATTATTAGAAGTAGTTACTTTAAAAATGTGCTTCCTCTGCATAGGATCTATGTATATTAATACCACCATTATAGCCTACTCTTATTGCATCAAAACAAAGGCAAGAGAAACTCAGAATGGTTAAGACCAAGGAATCCTTTTTCCAAACTGGATGTAAAAGCAGGTTGAAAAGGAAAGAAATGGATCAGTAAATTCTGATCGGAGAAGATCTCTAAAACGCATCACCAGAAAAGCAAGGTAGACAACAGTATTTGTTACAACAGTCTTTTTTATGACTAATACAAAAAGGATGTGCCTAAAATTTTTATGTAGGTATGGAAAACTCTTGGGTGGCTATGTAAGAAATAACATGTGATGGTAACTTAGAGCCTAGACCAATAACACATGTGAAAATATATGACAAGATTCCACTTTCAAGAAATTATGAAAAAATGAGCTTTTGGGTAGTATAGCCACAGCTAAGACTTGAGATACGTGGATCTCAGGCTAAATGTCAGAAAAAAACTTCTACATTTTAGTAACAATGACATAACAAGCTTTATTCCTGAATAATTACATGAGAAGAAAACAAACTGTCAACCACTTCCTTTTTTTTTTGGTACTGAGAATTGGACTCCTGACTTTGTCTTTACCAGGCACGTGCTAATGCCCTGAGCTAAACCCCCAACTCAACTACTTCTTGAAGCCTGAGATAGTGGTTACAAAATGCATTGTAGGAATAGCTCATGCTCTATAGTAACAGAGGATGAGCTTACTGGAGCAGTCTGAGTGGCAAGTATGTGAATATCTGGTCAGGGAGGTTGGAAGCTAGAAGAATACTCTCAATGTGTTAGGATTGCTGTTTTCTAAGATAAATATCTTGCTTTGGATTTCTGCCAGGTATTATGAAAAGCCTGTGATTTTAGTGATTTCTCCCCTTCTCACCCCCAGATAGCTATCCTATTGCCTATGGTGGAGCACAGAAGCCTGACCTGCAGCTGCAGCGCTGCCAATGGCCTGTAGAGTTGAACGGCCACTACCGGTTCTTCGAATGGTGCTGTTAGTGCCATCCGAGTTCTGGTTTTCAATCTTGTGCTCCACTCGAGCCAGCTCCTGGATCACTTCCTGGTAGCGCTCCACAAACATCAGTTCCCCTGCACTGGGTGAAGACTTTAGGTTGAACGTGAAGACCACCTGTCACGAAAAGGGAAGAGCATGGTTGTGGTGGGCCCACAGAGTCAGGGCATGTGGAGAGAGAGGAAGTCTGGTCAAATTATAAGACTGTGGCTCTAAGTTATTCACTTTGTGGGGTCAGAAATTCACCGAATGTTATAAAAGTAGATCCAATATGAAAATAACTTATAACTCTTAATTGGTCAGTAAAGAAAACAGTCAGAGGCCCAGTAAAAAATGCAGACAATTTCAGAAGAAATACTTATGACCAGTAGAGACATGGGAAACCACTTGCCCTTACCAGTAAGCCAGGAATTTGGGTAACTAGACTATTTTTCATGTAAAACAATAGCAAAGTGCAAAAATGAACCCTCAGGGTAGTGTATAGTTAAACTGGAACAACTGTTTTGGTAAAGTAGTTTACCAAAAAACTATAAAGCTTTAAAAATGTCCTTTGATACAGTAATTTTTTGTGAGAAACTTTTTATTTCAAAAGAGTTGATGCTTAAAGATGAACATCTTGGTATACTATAACTACAACAAAGTTGAAAAGAATCTAAATGTTGGTCAAAAGAAAAATGGTGGATGCTACTTGATCATACTACTATAAAGTCACCAAGTTCAAAGTTACAAGATAAATGCTTACAATATAATATGAAAAGCACAATGTAAAATTTAGATTCAACATAATTTCAGCTATATAAAAATCACATGTGTCATGGAAAAATACTGGTCAAAAATACCCAGTATCTTTAATGTTGGTTGTTTCATTTAGCAATAAGGTTAAAAGTAACTTTATTGTTTTGCTAACACTTTTTGGTATTTCCTTATAATGTGTACAACTTATTCTTTAACTAGATTTTTAAAAATCAATTTTTTGTTTAAGAAAAAAAGTTGAGGCTGAACGAAAGAAGAAGTGGAGGGTGTTGAGAGGTAGAAGTGTCATGGGACTCTCAGTCAGTTTCCTTTATGTGGGTTTAAGAGAGGTTAGGGAGCAACAGCAGCAGCAACAACCACAATAACAAAAACTCAAAAACGAAAACCCTGAATTTTAGGGCTGGATATGTAGCTAAGTTGTGCAGTGCTTGTAGGTATGTGCCAGGCTATGGGCTCCATCCATAGCACCACAGAAACAGAAAGACAAAAAGAAAGCTTGGGGAAGGTACCATCTTCCCAAAGAATCATAATTATCATCATTAAAGTAGGAGCTATAAGGTGATCAGAGGAGGCACTTTAAATTTTTTTTCCCTTTGAGATAGGATCTTGCTAAGTTGCCCAGACTGGCTTCCAACTTGACATCCTTCTGCCTCAGTCTCCCAAGTAGCTGAGATTATACATCTGCACCAACCTGTCCAAGAAGAGCCTGATCACAGCTCTAGTGCTAGTGAACCATCAACCTGGCCTGCTACCCCTTCTACTTGTCATATATTGGTCTGGTATTATTATTGAAAATTGTCTGCATGATGATTTTTAAACTACATGAAAAATGTGGACATGTTCCAAGACAGGGCACAGGGAAAGAAACAAAATCATTTTAGTGATTTGAAGTGGTGATGTTATATATTAAATATTTTCTTTTACCATGTTAAGTCACTATTTGTTTTAAATGTCTCTGATCTGTAATGCTGATTACTGAATCTGAAGACCAGAAATTCCCTCCTCTCAATGTTGTTCTGCACGTCTTCTTGAGTGGCTCTGGTGTCACATGCAATGAGCTTCCCTTGAGGCCCAGTGTGTCACAGCCACTTAAGGGGCTGACTTAGCATTCTTTAGTAGGACAAGGTGCAGCTGAAGCTCTGCTCACCTGATGGGCTTCTGCAAAGTTGCCCCGAAGGATACAGGATGCCAGCAGTGACTCGGGTGGGGAGAACATCATGGGGAGAAAGGAACTTTGTGGATGTGGCTGTGATCGGCTCTCCAGCTCACTCTGCCCAGACACAGCACTCAAACTGCCTTCTGTTGGGACACAAGGACACGGGGATCAGGGACACAAGAGAAACTGAGGAAAGACCATATGGCTGCTACCTCCAACCACACATTTACCTTCTCAAAATCCTTCTTTTCTAAAAGGATCTTGATTTTTTTTCTCAAGTGAAGTGTTAACCTATGCAATTTAATCACAGAATACTCAACACATATACTACCAGCCACTTTTGTTGGGCAATCACATTTCTCTCTGCTATGAGTTCCTCAATTGAGAGTGAAACAAAGCAGTTCCTTTTCCCAGCTGAAATCTGTTTGGCCATCTGCAGCATCACATTTCTTAAACATAGGCTTGAATTTGCCAGCTAGTTGGGACCTACATACCTGAAGTACTTGTGCTCAGTTCACTATTCATACTTTCCAGGGATGGGTTGGAACCTCTGTCCCGGCCATCTAGAAGTATCAGCAAGAAAGAAACTCAATCAACTTCTAAGTTGGACTGAAAGGTAAGATTCAGATACAATCAAAGGATATTGGGGATATATACTGTTTTTTCAAGGGCAAAGGGTAAGTTTAATATGGCCCCAGAGCTCAGTTAGGCTGTACCAGTGGTCCCAACTTGTGGGTCTTATAGCCCTAGAAGCTTTCCACTTATTCTATGGGTCAATGGCCACCATCTGCTCAATAAGCACCAATGATAGTCTGAGAAAACAAAATCACAACTAGTTAACCAGGAAGCAACAGGATGCAAAGCATTTCAACATTTTGTGACATAAAGAAAAGGGTCTTCTCAGACTTGAAAAGGTAAGGAACTAAATCGTGAGACTTGGCCTGCTAAAGACCACTACATTCAAAGGCCTGAAGGAAAGCTTTCACTGGCTAGCTTTCCCGAAGTGGTAGGGCTTGCTAATCGGCTTATTGTCCCTTAGTATGGTTTTTGAGGAAGAAGACTGTGCAAGGAAGCTCTCTTGGCTCACCTTTCAGGCTGACCTTTAGAGAGTAGGCAGCTATGAGAAAAAGATGACGGGTTTCAACTTTTGGGCAAAGTAAGTCATTGCAAACTCTGCTGCCTGACCCAAACCAACTACCTGAGCAGCTTCAGAGTCTTAGCAACTATCTTCAAAGTTTTTCCAGGTTTCTCTCACAGCACCGCCCCCACCCTACCAAATATGTTCACCATTCTCATTGCCACTTTGCTAGTGACTCTTCGTTTTTTTAGGAGCTTAGTTCAGGAGCCGATTTCATATAATCTCTTTCTCTGACTTTTGTAGATTGGCGTCCTCTTCTAAGAGATTTCTTCTGTTTCCAGGTAGCATCTTAGTTTAGTTTTTCATGCATACTTGTTATTCAAGTGATTTGGCAAAGACTTTGTTTATATACTTATATACTTGGTATCATCTTTTGCAAGATACCAAGTATTATTGTTCAGCACATAGGAAACTATTTCTTGTGGATTGTGTAAAATATGAACATGAATGCCAGAATGAAAATTTAATTATCTAAACATTTAAAAAGCACTGCTGCATAATAATACTATATTAAATTTCTCAAAGAATAATTCAGCCAAAAGACAAAATAGAGAAAAAGTTATGGTACATAATGGAATTCTATTTCCTTAAAGCATATGAACCCTGGGCCAGGAATATAGCTCAGTGGCACAGTGCCCACCTGGCAAATACAAGGTCCTAAGTTCAATTCCTGGTACAAAAAAAAAAAAAAAAAAAGGAAAAAAGATAGAACTCAAACATGATTAGGTAACTCATGAAAAAATATACATAGCTAATAAATATTTGGAAAAGTCATACCAAAAATGTTAATATTAAACCATCAAACATCACTGTTGTATCAATTACACTAGTAAAGATTTTTGAAATTCTAGTATTATTCATTGTTGACTAATATATGTGTAAATAGGAAATCACATAAAGCTGGTAGAAATATAAATCAGTTACATTTTCTTAGGCAATTTGGTAATATTGATCTATATTTCATGTAAAAACACCACTGACCTAGCAATTCTGCTAGGAATTTGCATGCATATGTAAGTATGCACAGATATTTTCAAGATTGTTTTCTATAGCTTTTTAATCTAAAAAGCTCTCCCCATACCTTGTTCTCTCTCTCATATGCCAGGCAAGTGTATATTGCCACTTATCCAACATCCACTTAGAGTTCATGGTCCAACAAAGCATTGTAAGAATATCCTAATCCCACTCTCCTGTTAACTCTTTTGTTAATAGATTCTTATATAACCTTCCAAAAATTCTCCATCCAATACAAACATACTATATCCTTTCATATGTGCAATGCATGATGATGATACATATATAGATAGGTAGGTAATTAGCAACTTGCTTTTTTCAGTTGTATCCAGCAAGTTGCTAATCTTTTTAGATTACCTGCCCTGCTCCTTCTTGTCCGACGACCCCTGCGGAGACTGGAGTGCCTTTTGGCAATGGGTCGGTACCTCCGGGAAAGTGGCTCCTCTAAAACAGTAAAAATAAGGAGAGCGATAGACTCAGGTGTGACTTTCTGACTGGGGAGGCAGGCAGGGGATGATTGCACTGATATCCGAGACATGGAGTACTACTACAGGGCTCTGAACTAGTGGCTATGGTCATATGCCCTGAATTAGCATGTGACTCTCATGCACTTCTACTTCTCTCCCTCATTGTTCCTCCCTCCCCACTTTCTGGGCCTACCAGTTCTGCTCCCTTCTCTTACCTGAGCACTGGTTGCTTGTTACCACCTTATATCTCCACTGGGCCTCAGAAAGAACCTTGGAAAACCGGAACAGGTGGCTCTGCAGTCCATCTCTGCTTCCTGTGCAGTGCTGGCCTTCCAGAAGCCTTGCCTTATCAGGGGCATTATGGCTGCTGATCCTATCCAGCTGCTCCTGGAGAAGCCCAAGGAAGGCCCCTATTGCAAACTCATCAGCCAGGAATCCATTGATACCATTAGTAAAGTGCTTTAGATCCAAAAAATTGTCATGGAGCCCCAGGGAGCTGTCTTTTGGCTGCGGTTTTAGACAGCTTGGTACTGTATGAACTAGGTTCCTGGGGGCTTCAGGGGAACCCCATTCTGACTTCCTCTCAGGCTGTGCTGCATGCTGAGGGCTTTCTGATGGAGACCTCAAAGCCAAGGGACCTTTCCCTTCAGTGTCATCATCCTCAGCATAGTCCTCCGGCAGGTGAGGCTCTGGGTGAAGATCAGTAGAGGTGATGAGGAGCAAGGAGAAGATGTTTTCTAGAAGTTCCAGGCACAAAGAGTCAGGGATACTGCACAGATACTGTTGACACCTGGCTAGGTAAGTTGAGAAGAGATGTGAAGCACCTGAAGAAGCATGTGCAAGAGAAAAGGCAGGCGAAGAGCAGGAAAGAGAACACAAACATTAGTCCCTTGCCAGACTCAGTACTTTCTCACAACTTTACCTCATTTAATTTTTAATGACTAAGGGAGCTGAAGAAAGAAGTATGTATGAGTGATTACTCAGCCATGTCTCGTGATTGGCAGAAATATTCTGCTATTTTAATTTGTTTAGGAGCACCCTGAACACTCATTACTTGTTTTCACATTCATTTATTCATTCACTCATTCACTGGTTTTCTGAGACAAGGTCTCACTATGTAGTTTAGGCTGGCCTCAAACTCATGACGATTCTCCTGTCTCAGCCTCCCGAATGCTAGGATTATAGGTGTGTACTATCACACCTGGCATTGTTTTCACTTTTATATGTGATGTTATTCTTCATCTCTGACAAATAGTCCATATTTCAGTTCCAGGAATGAAGGCAAGCTGTGGATTCTTTATTCCTTATTCTATTTTAATTGGTGGTTAAATTACTCAGCAGACAAAAAAAATACCATGCTCAGAAGTAAGGGTCTATTTCAAAGCTAGAAGTGAAAAGGAACTGAGGTCTCTATCTTCAAACTGGATAATGTAACCTGTGAAATTGTCTTAAGGACTTACATTTAAAAATGAAATAGAACAGAAAACAAAGATAATCTCAAGTGTGTTCCATTTTAAAAAGTAAATATTGTTTCTTAAGACTTTGTTTATATACCACACATAAACACACAAGTGGACACATAAACACAAATTATATACTTAGGTACAACCTGAGAGTGTGATGTGAAATGCCACTGCTACTGTGGATCACAGTTAAAGAAAAGGGAAGCATTTGGAAAACAACACTGTAGGACCTATGGCATATGTGCTGCAGCAGGCTGTTTGTATCACCGACTGCTCTAAAAGGTTCACCATCACTGCTCTAGGTGATCATAAGCAAGTCATTTGTTTCATTGAGCTGGTAAACAGATGGCATTATTGCTGAACTCCATAAAATCAAGGCCACCTCAGTCGTGGTGAGAAAGGATAGCCGCCCAAAGCACTCACTGGGACAGGCCTCGTCAGCCATGTGTCAGGGATGGGGTAGGGGTGCCGTACCTGGGGAGGGGACAGAATCTTCTGCAGGTTCTGTGACCGAGGCCAGGTCCTCAGTGGGGCTGTCTTTGCAGCCTTGGCACTGGGAGTACTGGTGTGAGTTCACGCAGAGGGCATAGATGGCATATTTCATGGCACAGAAGCCCTGGTAGAGGGTCAGATTCTGACACTGGTTCAGGTGCTCAGGAAGTGGGATATCACCAGAATCTGAATTATAGAGCAAAACAGGCAGAATTTCAGAGTTAATTCTTTCAGGTATAAACAGCCAGCATGCCTGAAGCAAAGAGAGACTCTACTTCTAGGCTCTCACCCTCTCTCCTTTCTGTGGATCTGATCTCTATCCCTTCAGGTCTTTTTTCTGGTCAACATCAACTTTCAATCCCCTTTGTTTCTTTTTCTCCAGGAACCTACATGTCTCATGCCTCTACCTACCACTGTTGCCCAGGGGTAAAGTTTTGCATCCTAGTCCTAGCGCTATTATTCCTCCTTTTTTGCCTTTTTCAAGTTCAAGTTTTAAGTGTGTCCCGATAGGTCACCAGTGACCAGATTTTAAATATTTCTTTGGCTCCAAAATGGCAGCATCTGAAGATGGGTTACAGCTACCTCGACTTCCTGAGCTGTTCGAAACAAGCAAACAGCTTCTGGAGGAAGTAGAAGTAATGAATGAACCCACTGGCTCCAGGACAATCCAGGATAAAGTGTGCAAGGGGTTGGAGCTACTTGCGGAGGCTGCTGAAATGTTATCGCAGCTCGATTTGTTCAGCCAAAATGAAGATTTACAAGACATTGCTTCCACTGACCTGAAGTACCTGATGGTGCCAGCATTTCAAGGAGCCCTCACCATGAAACAAGTGAACCCCAACAAGCGCCTCGATCATTTACAGTGGGCTCGAGAACATTTTATAAACTACTTAACTCAGTGCCATTATTATCAAGTGGCAGAGTTTGAGCTGCCCAAAACCAAGAACACCACAGCTGAAAATAACACTGCTAGTTCCTCTGTGGCCTATGCTAACCTTGTTGATATGGCTTCTCAAAGAAAGGCTAAAATAGAGAGATACAAGCAGAAGAAAGAGGTGGAGCATAGGCTGTCTGCACTGAAATCTGCTGTGGAAAGTGGTCAAGCAGATGATGAGCAAGTTCGTGAATATTACCTCCTCCATCTTCGCAGGTGGATTGGAATCAGCTTAGAAGAGGTTGAGAGCATCGACCAGGAAATAAAGATACTGAGAGAAAAAGACTCTTCAAGAGAGGCATCAACTTCTCACTCAGCTCTTCAGGACAGACCTCCACTGAAACCCTTCATACTCACTCGGGACAACACCCAAGCCAAAGTATTTGGAGCTGGTTATCCAAGCCTGGCAACTATGACAGTGAGTGACTGGTATGAGCAGCACCAGCAATGTGGAGCACTACCAGACCAGGGAATAGCCAAGGCAGCATCAGCTGATTTCAAAAGAGGGGCTCAGCAACAAGAAGATGAAGGAAAGGAAAGAGAGGACAATGAGAAGGTACTCCACAGAGCACGGCAATGGGATGACTGGAAGCACACCCACCCGAGAGGCTATGGCAATCGACAGAACATGGGGTAGTCTTCCCACAACATGGAGGACTCTGGCGGCATGGACCTTTCCTGCTAAGGAAACTGCCCCACCATGCCCTCCCTGGCTCCTGCTTCACCTGTGTACAATGAAGGCAACGATGTTGACTCTTTTGCTTTGTGTTCAATAAACTGTCAAACAATTAAATGTGTATTTGTACACTACGTAATAACCAGTGAACTTGTTTTGACATTACTAATTCTCATCATGGTGTATTCTGATTTCTTAAGTGGACAGAAAAGGGCAAAGAGAAATGGCTCTGTATAATCTGTATGAATTCTCTTTAAAACAAAATAATAAAATCCCTTCTATTAAACAACAACAACAAAACATTTCTTTGAAAAGCTTTTGTATATGTATGTTAAGGCTAGAGTTTTAGTTCCTTTAGGAAATCTCTTAAATCTCTTTACCTTTCCAGGAAAAAAATACAGAACATGTTAACACTGATTTTGCAATCAGTTGTAGGTCCTTTAGAAAGTCAAGCAGAGCAACATCCAGGCTGAGAAATATCTATTGACATATGAGAAAGACTGTTTCTCTCAAACATATGCATCCCTGGTTTGTAAGGCAGCCTGTGACTATGCTATGATACGATTCTGACAGCAAAAAGACCAAGCTTATAAATAGAGTTTAGAATTTCAAGCAAAGATCAAAAGTTAAAATGAGGTTTGTGATTGTTTCAGAAAAATCTTTTGTTCATATCTCTTGATGTTTCAAAAGAGAATGAAGGAGAGGAAGGAGGGCACATTTTTTGTGCTGTAAGAAAACTTATGAGGCACAAGACCATTCACCAAGAATTTCCGAGGACAATGCTGTGAATGCAGAAGACAGTTCCCGATTTTGTTTCACTGGAATGAGGGTATGCCAATGGTTTCTGAGATGATTCTATAGGACAAAGGATGTGGGACTGTGCCCATGGAATTCCCTGTATCTCATCAAGAAAGGGGAAGAGTGGCCTTATATCTCATGATCTAATAGCACTAATTTGTAGAACACCTGCTGGGCCACTTTCTTGACAGACAGCTAGATAAATCTTACATCTAGATAAATCTTACATTGGAGTAAATATGTGCAAGAGGGGATCCTGGCCAAATCATTCCATCAGCACCTCACCATGCTCTTGTTGGAGGTCCTTGGCTGGCATCTTCTGTAAGAGCTTGAGAACCTCTTCTTCTCTGAGTGCTGGAAGGTTGGTAAGGTGATGGAGAGAGTAGAGCACTGAGTGGCTGTCTCCACCATGTAAATGACACAAGAGATCTCTCTTTGGTATGGGGTTGCTGAAAGGGAAAGTTGGGAGGTTGGAAGGGGAGGCAGGTTATATTATTGTCCTGCAGAAATAAAAGTTAGTTTTTATTTTCTTTCATTCTTCTCCAGCCTCTAACACCGCAGTTTTACTTCCTTAGGCTCTATTTAGTATATCTGGGATAGTCTCTCATTTATTTATATACATCTGTTAAGTCTGCTCCATTTGTCTAGAAAGGATCTAGAAGGGGCTTTTGTGGTAAATAGGGTCTAGAAAGGACCTGAAGTTTCAATTTCCTAATTTCTACACTCTCCCTAGCTTTGAACTGACATAAACTTTGCTGGCTATTACTTCGAAGAAGGGCCCCTCACCACTTCCCCCTGCATCTATTCTCCTTCAGAAAGTGCTGGTGAGGTGGGTGAAGATTGAGAGAGGAACCCAGAGCTGGGCTGTCTTCAGGGAAAAGCAGGACTTCACACACAGTGAGCATTTGTTGATGAAAGTATGATCCAAGATAACACGTGACTAAGGATATGGATGACATTTACTTGCTATGTAATTTTGAGCAAGTTATTTAACACTTCCACACTTCAGTTGCTCTACCTTTCAAATAAAGATAGTATCAGCATTTACCTCACAGAGTTGTAGTGAAGCTTGATTAAGTAAAGGGCTTAGAGCAATACCTGGCATATAGCAAGTGCTTAGGAAATGTAAGATATTGGTGGTTTTTTGTCTTTTGTTTTTGTCATCACCATCCTGAAAATTGCCTCTGGTTACGGTCACGGTCTGATGGTCTCAGAGAAGATAATCATTAACCTAGGTTTTCTTTCCCCCCTAGCTTAATAGCTAGAACAACATGACTGGTCAACATCATCAACTCAAAACATTTATGTAGAAGTCTTGAAATTCCCACACACATGGGGTATAGGGTCAGGTGTGCTGGATGGTGGGAAGGGCTGATCGTCCAGGCCCATACCTGCTGTGCTGCACACACCATTCCAGGACCTCCAGGTGGGTCCACAGTCCATCACAGGCATCCCTGAGAAGCTCATCGCAGGCTTGGTCCTATTTCAATAGGGAAGAAGAGGCTCACTTAGGTATCTGATATCAGAGACTGTGACCAACCTGGCATTCTGCTGAATCCCAAAGCAAAATGGCACTCACTTAAGGAGCATCCAGGGCAGAGTCAGGAGTGGGCATTACCTGGGTCCTGTGCAGTGTCTGCAGCAGCCTCTTTGCTGATTCGAGGCTCTGGCAGTGTGTCCAGCCTAGGAGCACAAGCAGGTGCCTGAGAGGCCTGAACTCTCTATCTAGTAGGCAGCCAAGGCGTGGGAAGTCTTCCTCTTTCAACAGAGTTAGTGCTGTTACCTGTAAGCCAAAGAAGACCACTGTAGGCTGCAATGTGGACTAGAAGGAGAGAGTTCCAGCATACTGCCTATTAGGCAAAGAAGCTATTGAGCTCAGCGGGGGAGATTTCTGATAATCACAAAGTGGGCAGTGGCAAACAATAAATGTTCACAGAAGTACAAAATGATAATGGAATCTCTCATAGGCAAGGAATGACTCCTGATGTAACCCTAGCTCCTAGCACAGTACACAACACATAGGACAAGATTCAGAAATATCTGCTGAATTAAGTTTGGTGGCAATCTGGAAGGGAACATTTATTTGATTTTTTTTTTTTTTAAGACACAGTCTCTTTATATAGTTCAGACTGGTTTTGAACTCATTATGTACCCCAGGCTGGCCTTGAATAGATGGCTAACCTCCTGCTTCAGCCTCCAAAGTTCTGGGATCATAGGCATGTACCACTATGCCCAGCTTAAAAGGAAACATTTAGAGTAAATTCCCTTGTCAGCTATGTCATACAGTGCTGCTGTGGTTTTTTCTCTCACACCTTTCAGAAAGCTGAGACATACCTGACATCTTATTCCCTGCCAAAGGACTAACATAAAGTGACTACAACTATAATTATGACTAGTACTGATTCCCAGAGCCTCCTCTCCTGTGGGGCTGTGGACAGAACCACTAATTGAGGTACATGTGTTGGATAATTGAGGTACATGTGTTGAATAAATGAGTAGCAAGGAGGTGAGCAATGGAAAAGCCCAGGCAGAGTTCAGGGTCCTTCTGTGATGGAGAATGCAGTGAGTTTCACTTACCAGAATCTGCTCGAGGAAGTGCTTGCTGTTGCTCAGGCAGTAGAAAAAAGACACTTTCCAAGCCTGGGCTGGGTTGGGGGCGGAGAACAGTGTGAGCATTGTTTGCTCAGGATCTGGATGATCTGGGGAGATGGAACACAAACCAGAAACGGTTCACTGGGACATCATGAGCTCTTCTCTTCTAAGTGGAGCCCATTTGAAACATCAACTGATGTGAGAGTCAATTGTTTAAAAAACTGAAACCAAGTTTCCTATGCTTTATCTTAAAGACACTTTACTTCTCTTAGTAGCTTCTGCAAAGCTCTTTTTTGTTATTGCTGTTACTCCTCCCTCTATCACTTCTGTCTTGAGTGATGGGTAAGAACATGTAAAAATCTTGCCCATCTTTGCTTAGCTGTCCTGTAAGTGTCCTGAACAAATGAACATCAGTTTAGAACAGTGGTGGTGAATCTATGGCACATGTACTGCAGTGGCCCATTTGTTATCATTGCAAGTTTTAAAAGGTTTGCCATCACTGGTCTAGAGGAACTTCAGGGAGGCTGGGTGTATTGGAATTATCAAAACACACACACCCAAAATAAAGTAAATTAAATCACAAAAGGAACATACCTTTCCCTGATGTTGTGGCCCATGGTGGCTTTTCCATGACTTTTTCCGCATAGGTATGGCTATAAAGGGACAATAAGCCCCGTCTGGCCTTGTGTACTAGGCAGCCAAGCAGCTGTTCCTCCTTTAGGGGACTTCCCTCGGTCCTGCAGGCCTCCAGGAGTTCCTCACACAGGGCACGTAACTCGGCCCCAGGGGACTCTGCAGGGCAATGCAGAGTCTGCAGTGCTCTGTAAATGGCATCAACATCCCCAGGAGGCCCCGAGGCAGGTCCCTGCAGAGCCTGCAGCGCCTTTCGAATAAGGCCCACAAGTGCCTTCTGCAGAGGCCAATGACGGAGGCCAGTGCCGTCATCTTCCCCAAGCAGAAGTTCCAGCAGAGCCTGTGCTGGCTGGGGAGCCTGCCTGAGAAGATCCCAGAGCACACAGACAGCTTCGGAGGTGAGCCGAGGGGTCCAGCTCTCCGTCCTCTGACTTGTGTCAGGCATGGGGGATACTGTGCCTTGTGCTACAGTCTCGAACAGCTCCTAAACAGAGATGAAGAGAAGTGGCAGTGGGGGTGGGGATGTCAGCCATGTCTAGCATGTTATTACTTCTATGTAGTAGCAAACAGTTCCATGAGACTTATTATGTGCTGGCCCTGAGCTAAGCATTTTACACAGAAGAATCAAATTAACCTGTACACAATATTATCCACTTAACTATTATTGCAACTCCATTTCACAAATGACGAGGTTGAGACTCAAAGAGATTGACTCAGTAACACAAAACCTCCATGCTCGAGCTAGCCAAATGTGAACTGGTGACCTAAACAGGGAACTGCCAATTCCCAGACCAGAGAAGTAAGGCATTATGTGCATCCAAGAGCATTTAAATTTACTTTTTAAAAGGACGTTACATATCAGTTTTAAACTCCTGATCTAAATCCTAGCCATGTTTTAAGGTATAGTCCCTTCTGCATCCTTTCACAAAACCTTCCTGTTGTGGTTTGAATGTGCCTCTTGAAATTTCACATGTCAGAAACTTAACCTTCAAATTCATTTGTTAATATTTGGAGACAGGGCCTTTGGGAGATAATTATGACTAGGTGAGGTCACAAGGGAGAGGCCCTATGATGATACTAGCAGCTTTCTAGAAAGAGGAACAGAGACTCAGGCCAGCACACTGCTCCGTTCTGTCATGTGATCCCCTCACCACACTATGATCCCACAAGAAGGCTCCCACCAGATGCTGAGCAGATGTTAGTGCTACACTTTTCTTCCCAGCCCCCAGAACCACAAACCAGATAAAAGTCTACTCTTTATAAATAACTCAGTCTGTGGTATTGTTACAGCCACAGAAAACAGACTAAGATGCTTCCCTAATGCTTCTAATTCACACAATTTAAATGCCACTAAAATTAGGACTATATGGTTTAACTATGTAACAGCTTCAGGTGTGTTTTATTCTTTCTCCCAACCAGATGGTGAGCCCTTGAAAGCAAGTATCTTTATATCCTGCCTGACTGAGGCAGAGGAAGAAATAAGGCAGGGAAATAGGATATTATGCATATTTTAGCCCCATGCCTATAGATGGTACTCAGGGATACCTTTTTTTTTTTTTAACTGCAAGATTGTAAGTCCTTGACAATAGAAATGAAAGTCTCTAATTTTCTCTTTTCTTTTCTTGAGACAGGATCTTGCTATGTAGCCTAGGCTGGCCTTGAATTCAAGGTGATCCTCCTGGCTCAGCCTCTCAAGTGCTGGGATTACAGGTGTGTGCCACCATGCCTGGCTCCCTCACTTTAAATTCTACTATAAATGTGTCTTTAACTATTGGCAGGGCTATTAAGAAAATATATACTGGGTTGCATGTATGGTTCAGTGGCAAAAAACTTGCCTAGTATGTGTGAAGGCCTGGGTTCAATTCTCAATACAATAAGTATAAGACTTTGTAGAATTACAAATGAATCCAATTTATGAATATACTCCCTCTGCACCCCCTAAATAGAACTCATACATAATTCAGGGATTTACTGTACAAAAAAGAAAGAAAATAAATATTGAGCCTCAGGGCACACTTCAGGTATTTTATAAACTGCAACTGATACATGCTATATAGACATAGTTGATACTTTGTTTGAATCTGTTCCTAGAAATTTGAGGATTAACTACAATACATTCAGTACCCCTGTTGTAGAAAAGATAATTCACCAAATATTAGTTTGTTTTTCCTTCATATTCTCATCCTCTGCTGGTAAACAATTGAAACACCTTAGATTAAATCCAAGTTAAGTATTTGTTATGGCTTGTGTCTAGATGTCCCCCAAAGCCTCAGGGGGTCATAGGGCTTTTTCAGAGGTGGCTGAATCTAGAGTGTGTGATGCTGGAATTAAGGGTGTGTGATTGGTAAATCAGTCCACTGATTGGTCTGGCATAGTTCTGGCTAGAATTAAGGGTGTGAGTGCTACACCCACTCTAGTCCAGGAAGTCTGCATACAACATAAGAGACTAAAAGAATCTTGTCCTCCTCTATTGTTGCTTTTGCTGTCTTCTGCTGCCATGAACTGTTGCCCTTCTGCCATCTGCCACCCTGCCTTGGAGCTAGCCAATGGTGGACTGAAACCTTTACAAACTGTGAGCCAAATAAACCTTTCCTCCTTTAACTTTAGGTGTCAGGTATTTTGTCTCAGCAACACGAAAAGTAACTAAGAGTATATTCCTTCTAGGTAAAATGAAAAAAATCTTTAAGGGACCAGGGATATAACTCAGTGGTGCAGCACCTGCCTGGCAAGCACAAGGTCTTGAGTTTGATTCCTGGTACCAAAAAACCCCTTTAATCACTAGCTAAACTTAGTACCCTTTTTTGAGACAGGGTCTCACTACGTAGTCCAGACTGGCCTTGAACTCCCAGGGATCCTCCTGCCTCAGCTTCCTGAATGCTTATAGTTAGTAATTTTGTACAATCTACCTCAACTATTCTAAAATCAGGTAAGTTTACCCAAACTCTACCAGGCCTTCTCTGAGAACAAGGAATAGCTGATATCCTAGAGACCTGTCTCTGCTGGGTCCTAGAAAGCTGAGCTGATTGACTGCACAAGTGGCCCAAGGGTTCTCTCTCACCTTGAGGACGTCTTCTGGAATGTTCCTCTGGAGGCCTTCTGACACAAAAAGAAACTCAAGCTTTCTCTGGTGAACAGCTGGGAATAATTTCTAAAAGAATCATAAGAAAGCATAGAGATTATGCACATGCTTTAACACATCGTAAGTAAATGTATCTCTCCTGATAGTCTGATGTCTTCTATTTCTCTAAGATAAAGCATTTTAAACCACTAAATTTCTTGGTATGTTTTCAGGTACTTTATAAACAAAGTTAAACTTGGGCACAAACCTCTCTTAAAAACTATTATGTAAAGTCCACACTGATCAGCCTTCAACTTCAAGATTTATTAATTTCATGTGATTTTTAAAAAAGATTTTACTTTTAATGTTTCAATGTAATTATTACATTTGTATGTTTTTTTTTATGTGATCTTTTTATCACTTGAGCTTTTCCCCCCCAGGAAATCTCTTTTACTGTGTCCAAAACACCAAGGTACAGGTAAGTTTGGCAGAATCCTCTTTTGGTCCAAACCCATTTTTGTTATCAATTATCTTTTCCATATGAGTTGTAGAAAAAAGTAAAAGGGGAGGGATTTAGCATTTTCTAATGCTTTCTAAACAGTTATATGCCAGTATCATGCACCATATATAATTTTATTTTTCGTTTAGTTTCTGAATCAAATAAACCTGTAGCACATAGTTACATAGTTCAAAAATTAACTTTACTAGGTGAAACAGAAAAGCTTTTCAAATTATTCCAAACATGAAAAGGAAAAAGTAACCCCCTACTTTTTGCAGTGCTAGGGATCCAACTCAGGGCCTCTCACATGATAGGCAAGGACTCTATTGCAAATCCACAGCCCCATCCCAAAAGAAAAGTTGTTTTTCCTTTTTTTTTTTTTGGTATTTTGCAGTGCTAGGGATCCAACTCAGGGCCTCTCACATGATAGGCAAGGACTCTATTGCAAATCCACAGCCCCATCCCAAAAGAAAAGTTGTTTTTCCTTTTTTTTTTTTTGGTACCAGGAATCAAACTCAGAATTTTGTGCTTGCCAGGCAGGCTCCGTGGTGCTGAACTATATTCCTGGCCCTTTGTTTTTCTTTCTTTGAGATGAGTTCTCACTCTTTGGTCTAGATTGGTCTTTAACTCATGAGCTTAAATGATCTAGTGCTGCTCCATCTCAAACAGCTGGGACCACAGGCGAAGACCACACAGCTGAATCCAATTTTGGTACAGAGCCAGGCCACTGGCATGGCCTAATATAGAAACAGAGAAAACCTGTGACTTACACACACTAACTTCTCTCACCCACTCCTTACAACTCAAAGTAGAGTCTCTTTTTCCCCAGAAACAAAAATAAGATGAGAATCTGGGGCTAAACCTGACAAAGAGTAAGTCAGAGACATTTGTAAATCAGGCCTCTGGGTAAAACTTCTCAAAGATGAGTTTTATTGAACAGTAAGAAGCACCTGAAGTAGCACGTGTACATGCACCAGTTATAATGCAAGATCATTTCCTCCATCTATGTGGATGATCTAATACATTCTTGGCCCCAAATCTTAGTCTTACCACACCCTTCCCTATTATGTGCACCAGTGCCATGTGAATGCTTGCATAATACTAATGATTACAAGTTGGTGGGAAAAATTCTTCTGAGAAGCTGAAGGTTACTGCATAGTGTTTCTGTTGATGAGTAAGAGGAAAAAATAGGTAAGAAATCTAAGACAGCAGGCCCTTATAATCTGGTTAGGATTTCAACACTTTGTCTAGAATCTTAAGGGCTAATTAGGTTATATATTTTTTTTACTGGTGAGATTACTTTAAGCATATTCAGAGTCATAAAAGACTAACAGTCCTAAACAGTCAGGAATTTGCTTAATGTTTCTAAGAACAGATTTCCTTGCTGGAAGAACAAGGCAATTAAATGGGAAAAAATAAGAAAATATAAATACATAAACTTAAAAAAATATACATAGGTCTATATCTTCCCAGCAAAGTAGAACTACTATTAATGATGTAGTCTAAGCCCACTCAGGCCATTTTCTATGCATGTATACCAAATGTAATTTTTCCTTAACAGTTCTTTTTTTTTAACCTCATGAAGTGTGAACATCCTTTTATGTCACTGAAAATTTATTTACCATACAATTTTGAATATTGACACAGTGTTTCAAATAGATACACTTCCATTTATTAACTACTCCTGTACACTATGAACATGAGGATTGTTCCCAGTTCTGTTAGAAGCAAAACAACGAATATTCCTGCAGCTAAAGTTTTGTACACGTGTTTACATATGTAGAGATGAATCACTGCAAGAGAGAGGCAGAAGGCAAATGAAGGATAGGAAAAGGAATCATGGCTTCAATTAATAATTAAAAAGCAAGATTTTGGCAGAAGATGAGAGTCTGGAAAAGAAGAGGCAACTAGTAAGTTCCTAGATGAAGGTAACTCCAGGATAATGTAGAACTACTCCAAGAATGCATGTACAGAAGCTGGGAATGGTGGTGCACACCTGTAAACCCAGCACTTGAGAGGCTGAGGCAGGAGGATCACTAAGAGTTCAAGGCCAGTCTGGACTACATAATGAGTTCGAAGCCAACCTACACTATATAGCGAGACCCTGTCCCAAGAAATAAAAAGCAACCAAATAACAAAAAAGGAATAGATGTGTAGTCTTGGTCCTTATACCTCCAGTCTTTCTAAGCAACAAAAATATTTCCACAACTGTTTAAGTGAGCTTTAAAGAATAAATGATCTGTGACAAAACAAGAACAACTCTTAGTGCTAAAGAGACAGGGAAGAGAAATCCACTGCTCAACATGATTGAGCAACTATCCAGCAAATAAGCAACATTAGCATCAAGGACGCAGAGCTTCTGCTGAGGGGAAAGTTCATTTGCTTTGACAAATTCCATGTTTGTATTAGAAGGATCCAAAATCAGTAACATGATTTATTTTCTTTGAAGATATTCCAGATAAAGTATTTCAACTTTAGCTCAATTTGTTTCTTTTAAATCTGATTCAGTTTTCCTGGGTTTCATTATATTTTAATCTTGCTCCTCTTTCCTCCCTCTCCTGCTCATCTTCCTGACATTTCCCTTTCCTAGACACTGATTAAGGCCCAGAGAAAAGATGTATTTAGATAAGTGACTTCTGTTACTCTTGACAGCTATGTGAAAGATAAACGTCATGCAAAAATGGAACTAAAAACAAAATTAATCCAGATGACTGAAGGGAGTAAAAACAATACAACAAAAATTAGGCTAAATGATAAGACATTTAAGAAACAGAATTTCTTTCTAGTTCATGTAAACTAAAAAAATAATGTTGAAGTAGAAAAAGCAGAGGAGTGGGATTCAGATTCTGGTTTCAGCTCCACTTTTGTCAACTGACTTTGCAGTATATCTTTGGGCTAATAATGGTTCCTCACTTAATCTTACAATCTGAGGTTCAGTATGAAATTATATCAGAAATTCCCTTCCTAGATCTCATCTTTGATGATAAATACTGTGAAAGAGCTTTTAGTGAAGTATTTCTTTAAAACAAAAAAACTTCATCAGTTTTGCTACTGATCTACTCATCATGTTATTACATTTGGCAATTTTTCAATCCATGTGAATTATTAAATTACTACAATAGAACTTCAAGCTGTAAGATACTTCACTGTTTTGGACTAGTGAAAATAAGATTTTTAGAGAAGCCAAGCTTTGGTTCAGCCTATTCTGATGTGGGTTCATAAACAATACAGGAATCCAAGCAGCCAAACTGATAATGGAATTTTATTAGCTGAGCTCAGCAACCATTCACATAGACCCCTGTTTTAGAGTCCCACCGAGTTGTGGTGAACTGAAGGGTAACGGGGCATATAAAGCAAAAAACCACAAAGCAAGACATCCTGTTAGAAACAATTTAGCTAGAATCTTACATTAATTTTGGTTGACACCTGTATCCTTCTTTGTTGAGCAGGTTAATTTTTCTTCTTGTGGGTGTAGCTCATTTTGCTTTTTTCATAGGATTTGTATTCCAAGTAATTTTTTACTCCACTGGGTCAAATATAGGGCACAAAATGGCGTTACTTATGCCAGGCTACAAAATTCTCAATAAACTGAGTGTTGAATAGATCCAAATTGTTATGAGCTCATATTTTAATTGGTATCTTGTCATGTTTACTGAGTTCTACGAAGTTCTTTTTACGCACAGACTTGTAGTATTTAACAAAATGGCATCACTTCAAATGGTATTAAATGCCAAAGTATGTTAGTAAATTGATGAATTTATTTAAGGAGACTAATAATTTGTACTTTTTTTTTTGTTATTGGGGATTGAACTCATGACCTTGCACTTACCAGGCAAGTACTTGAGCCAATGAGCTAAATCCCTGACCTTGAGACAATAACAATTTAAACAACTATTATGGTCAATACTGAGAATGAATATGACTGCCAGGTGTGGTGGTGCATGCCTATAATTACAGCACGTGGGAGGCTGAGGCAGGAGGATTCTTTTGAGTTTGAGACCACACTGGGTTACAAAGTAAGCTCAAGGTCAGCCTGAACTGCAAAGTGAGACCCTGGCTCAAAAAAGAAAAAAAAAAGAAAAAGAAAGAAAGAAAAAAATTATGACCTAATTCACAATAAAGGAAGTAAAAGACAAAAGGGAAATTTCATAACCATTCTGAATTCTTCTCTGTCTTGGCCTTGGGAAAATATTAATGTGAAATCACTTACCTTTTCCTGGGTCAACCATTTTTCCAGTACAAGAAGCCAGAGCCAAGATAATCTCTGGGGACTGATGTCCTGCCCACATCTGTAAAAAGTGAGAAGAGTTTCTATAGACATTTTCTCTTTTGTGATTCAAAACTTAAAATTCACTGCTAGTCTATTTTAGACCTGAACATGTAAGTTCCAATAAAAAATTTTCAATTGCATATGATAGTTCAGTAAAATATCAGAATCAGAACAGATCTGGTAGCTTTCATTAAAAACAAAAATCTCAATCCCACCTCCATATCCTCCTTTTCAATTTTTTTTTTTTTAAGGTGTCTTACTGTGTTATTTAGATTGATCTTGGAACTCTCATGTTCAGGAGATCTTTTTGCCTCAGCCTCCTGAGTAGCCTTGACTACAGGTACATGCCACCGTGTCTGGTTTAGTCATTTTTTTGACACAGGTTCTCTCTATGCAGTTCAGGCTGGCCTTGGGCTCATTTTGTAGCCCAGGGTGGTCTTGAACTTGCAACAATCTTCCTGCCTCAGCCTCCTGAGTGCTGCCATTACAGCACTGTGCTACCACACCCAGCTTAGTCTTCTGTTTAAACATAATGTTACAAAGAAAATCATAGTAACTAATACTACCCAAAGTTTATTCCTGAACACAGAGAATGGATCAAATATAAAAGAAAAAGGAAGTCATAAAAATTATTTTGATCCATGTGAAAAAAGTTGTAAGAATGTATAAGTCGGGCTGGGGACTTAGCTCAGTGGTGTGGGCGCCTGCCTGGCAAGTGCAAGGTCATGAGTTTGATCCCTGGTACCAAAAAAAAAAAAAAAAGCATAAGTCTTTCTTTAAAGTTAGTAATTTAAACACTATACTAGTTGGAACTCAAATTTAAGTTTAAAAAAAAAGAAAGGAAAAAAATCACTGGTTTCTCCATCCTTAATGTAGTAATACAACACCTACACAGTGTTAACAGTTAAAGATAATGATAAGCCAGGGAAAGACTAAACAGTACATGTGACTCCTATATACTACTATTTAATAGCATTGCCAGAAAGCACTTCATTAAAAACCTAGGAGAGAAATATGGTTACCAGGAGACAAAGAGGGGTCATAGTGCAAGTACAAGAAGGAGGGAATTCTTTCGTAGTGAGTCAACACTTCTACCATTATTACCATGGGATTACAAGAATCTACCTATCAGTAAATTACATAGAACTAGCAATAAAACATGAATGCAGATTTAAAAAATGGTGCAAAACAAATAAGATCTATAGTGTAGCTAACAGTAATGTATCAATGTTGGTTTCCTGGTGTGATACTGTATTACATACAGCTAAATGAGATGTCACAATTGGGAAAAACTGGGGACAAGGTACACTGACTGCTATTTTACTTCTTGTGAGTCTATACTTATTTCACAATAAAAAGTTTTAAGTGAATTCACTTTCAATCTTTTGTTAGAGCTACGTCTTCAATCTCAATCCCATAAGCAAGAAGAGAGTCAAGGTTTTTCTGACTAGCGATTAAACCCAGGGCCTTTGCATTCCCATCCCTTTTTACTACATATATTTTTTTAAGACAGGATCTTGCTAAATTGCCCAAGCTGGGATCAAATTCTTGATCCTCCAGTCTTAGTATCCCAGAGTACTGGGATTACAGGAACATGCCACCACAACTGGCTGTAGGGTTTACTTTTTTGGAGGCAAACACTTTTCAATGTAGCTACACCATTATCTTTAAGGATAATGAACAAGAAATGGTTTCAGATACACTTTGGTGGCTAGGTTTAAAACCAATTTCAGATGATAATCTAAAGCTAGTAAATTAAAAACTAATGGGTAATATTTTACAAGTAAATTTTCAAGGCATGTGAAATATACTCTGCTTCTTTTAATTCTTTAGAGGGTAGTTGAATGGGGCACATGGACAGAAGGAACCATGTGTCTCAGACTCTGAGACCCCCTAGTGGGATGGGAGATTGCTTACCTCAGTAGATCTGGGCACAGCACCAGCGCCTGAAGTATGTCTTCTACCCTCTTTGGGATATCCCCATGGGCCTCGTGTAGCTGAGGAATACATGCCTGTGCCAGCTCCCACTGCCCCCTCCGCAGGCACTCACAGAAAAACCCAAAAAGCTGCTTCTCCGTAGCAGTTTCTTCTTTTCCAAATGGATGATTCATTTTCCCAGCACGGAGTGCAGGGAGGTAGAATGAGATGCGTTACGCAGAACACATTCTTAATGGTCTCATTCGTGCAGTACTTCCTACAAAAACAACACGCGAGAGAAAGACCGAAGCCAGACAAACCAGTAAGTACGGACCAGACCGGGAAAGGTGGGACTTATTTTCATAAATACTGTTTTAAATTTGACACGTTACTATCTCTTTTGGAGGACTGCCACTTTCTCCAAGGGATAGATCCCATCTCTACGCAGATTCTGCATTCAACGACATCAATCGCCGTATTGGCCAGGACAAAGACCCGTAACTCTACATCCGTATTCTCTCCGGAACGTTTTGCCCAGGCTGGCTCCAAATCCCCAGGTGGTCGATTCAGCAGGGAAACTCCTCTTTTTGAGCCTTGTGTTAAGGCAGAGAATTGAAGATCAGGAGAAAATCTGTGTCAGAAAAGCAGTGCGGGGTTAAGGAAGTGTAGGCCAGAGACACTTCCGACCGGGGTCCTGGAGGGAGCGCCCATCTCCCCAACGCCTTACACTCACCTGTTTCGGGAACCCAAAGCAGTAAGATTTCTAGAGCAGCCATGTTTGAGCCAGGTCAGGTGACAGATTCCGCTGTGAACAGTGGTGGTGGAGGCGGGGGTGGGGTGCTGGTGACCAAAGAGAACGCCACTCCTATTGGCTCAATGAAGGGGAGATGCAAATTAAGTGCCATATTTGTTTGAGTCACGTGACAAGACCTCGCCTTAGGAAAACTAAGAAGCTCAGAAAGAGTTAAAACAACTAGCGGCTTGGCTGCGGACCATCCTCCTCAATTATGACAGCTCCTCCCCTTTAGGTCTGTATTGGCCAGCAGGTGGCGGGAATAGCTATGCTCGTTGTTTTGTTTTCTTTCGCTTTCTCCCTTGCACTTGAAATCAATATTTACACAGCGACTATCAGTGATAGTATTTTCCCAGGAGCTGGGGCTACCCAGAACTAGTAGAGCTCTGTCCTCTATAATTATTTTATATTCTATTAGGGCCCCCTTACAGTCTCAGAACTCTGCAATCGTGTTCTGCTTCACTGTATTCATTAATGGCTTCATTTTTTGACCACCCCCCCCCTTTTGTTTTGAGACACAGTGGACTTGTTATGTGGTCCAGGTGGGCCTCCGACTTGCTAGCCACTGCCTGAGCCTCCTGAGTGCTGGGATTACAGGAGTATACCATCATACCAGCTCCGTGACAATTTTTAATTGAATGATGTAGGTAGGCCCTGTTTTAGAAGTTGAGTAAAATGTGCTTCCTTTTTTCAAGTGAGGGATGTAGGCAGTAATTAAACTACGGTGGGCTAAGTTATGTGATAGAGACAAGGGAGCTGCAGAGGAGAGAACAAAGAATAAGCACAGGTCTTGGCAAATATAATAATCTGAAACCAATTCTTAACTGTCAGGTTTCCTCATTACAGCTGCCTTCTTGTTTGGTTTCTTAATGTTTAATCAGGATCTTAGGTTTCCCCAATGTGTGTGCTTCAGTTTGAGCAATTTCAGTCAGCATTTCCCAAACAATTTCACCACAAAAAGGGCTGTGAAAAGAACAAATTAAAACCAACAGCCGGGCATGCTTATAATTCCAGCACTTGAGGCACTGAGGCAGGAGGATCTCCATGAGTTCAAGGCCAGCTGGGCTACATAGTGAGATCTGTCTCAAAAAATCAAACCAAACAAAACCAAAACTACAATATAAACTAGAAAGCTCTTTTCCAAAAACTTCTGTGATAGGTGTTGAACTGTCTTTTATTCTCCAGAAAACATGCTTCTCTGCATGTGTTTTTTGATTTTGTTTTGTTTTGTTGGAGACAGGGTCTAGCTATGTAACTTAGGCTGGACTTGAACTCGCAGAAATCCTCCTACCTCAACTTCCTGAGTGCCTATTAATCAATTTTTAAATGTAGTCTTACAAGAAAGAAAATTCCAAGCAAGGTTTCTTCTGTTTCACATTCTCCTTTATGTTCTTGCCCCAGATTTTGATAATCACTACAATGGGAAACAGATGCACACTCCTCGCTCCAATCCTATTTAGTTAGAGAGAGCGAACTACAATTCCCAGCAATCTGCGGAGCCAACCTGCGCTTTTGCCCGCCTCTGATAGGGTAAATCGACAGGGCGACCACCAACCCGAGCTTCTGTTGTTGCTTTGCGGCGCTTTCCGCTTCGACCTGTGTAAGGGGAGGGGAAATTTTGAAAGTTGGATCCTGTAGAACCGGTACTGGGAAAGTTTTCTGTGGGAGAAATTGTGGGAAAGTGGGTGTACTCGTTATTCCTGCTGCCTCCCAGCCCGTGAACATTGATACCGGCGTAGCGAAGTCTCTCTTAGGTGCTGGTCACATCCCCTTAAGCCGGTAGGGATTCAGGGGTCTTTGGCGCTGTTTGTGGAGGGAGGGATGTTTGGAAGCTGCATTTTGTTGGAGAAAGCTTTTGTAAAGGAGATTCGGGGTTATGTTTTCGCCTCTTCATTTCCCTCTCCCCTTCAGGCACTTTGGGGTGTGTCTGTAGAAGAAATTCAGGGACTGCCCCACTTGAAATGGTGTTGAAGACAATGGAATCTTGAGTCATTACCTTGGATCCTCTGTGGATCCCACGCGGGCTCTCTGTGGGGTGGGGTGACTGCGCGTTTCTCACCACAGTGCTTCAGTCTGTATCTATAAAATGAGGTGAAAACCCGAAGCAGTTTGAACAGTGTCTCCACCATGAAGATTTTTCTTACAGGTGGAAAGGAGAGAGGTTAGTCTTCCGGGCTGAATTAACTCCCCTCCGCTCAAAACACATAGGCAGGCTCACACGCATACACAGAAGAAACACACAGAAGGTGTTATGACACGTTGGTAAGATTATGGTGCAAATATGTACCCAGCAAGGTGGAATCATTGGAGAGAAGAAGCGACTGTAGGAAAGGTTTTGTGGAAGGAAGTCAGGCAGAATGGTGCTTGAGTATCCTTTTGGATACCTTTATGGCAGGAGAACAGGTTCTGTAAGGGGCAGCAAATGGTGTTTGGTTGAATGCATTGATGATGACTGATGACCTTGAGCACTATGGTGGCAACAATTACCTCCTACAATCCTATTAAGTAGAAATTACAATCACTGTTGTTTTATAGATGTGGAAACCAGTGTACTGGGAGGTTATGAAACTGTCAGGAAAGCCAGGATCTGAGTCTCACAATCCGATATATAAGTGTGAATGAAGTAAGGGATCCAGTTTTAAAAATTTTCAAAATAAGTATGGAATTTATTCTGTGGTCTGGTGGTGCCAGAGGACATTTGAGGTAAAAATGTGACACTGACCTGACCTTTTCAGGCCAATTTCAGGCTCCTTCCTGTTTGGAAGGAGCATGCTTCTGTAACACATTTAAATAGTATGCTTACTGCATGGCTGTGCTTATTTGTGTACCTCTCTTTTCATCTCAAGTGTGAGTACCCAAAGGGAAAGAAATATATTAAATTGATTCTTATATCACAGAGCTTAGCAGAGTCTGTGCTTAAGTGTTT
Organism: Hydrochoerus hydrochaeris; assembly: GCA_004027455.1. Taxonomy (NCBI): domain Eukaryota; kingdom Metazoa; phylum Chordata; class Mammalia; order Rodentia; family Hydrochaeridae; genus Hydrochoerus; species Hydrochoerus hydrochaeris. Next base: position 81,898 of record PVLA01004945.1, on the reverse strand, counting down.
TTGGAAGGAACAAATACAAATGAATGGAGAGTAGGTTGGATTTATTTTCTTCTTCTTCTTCCTCCTCCTCCTCCTCCTCCTCCTGTGTGTGTGTGTGTGTGTGTGTGTGTGTAAAATAGGAAGTGACCAGAGTTAGTATGCTGTGGTCCAGGCAAATGGTGGGAGTGATCCATACAGGCACAGACAACAGAATTGGTTATTGTTAAAGTCTCTTATATTTTCCAGTTTACAGAGTTTTATTTGTTTTAATTAGTTGAATTCACCAGTTTAAGTGGTGGTTATTGCCTAGAACTACCTGATTTAAAATGACGCTAGGTAATAACAGGTAGAGATTACTTGGTAAACTTTTCTGTTTAGAGAAACAAATTGATACTAATACATTTCCATTTTAGAAGGTATGTGTGTGCATGGGCATGTGCTGTGTTTGTGTTTTTGTGTCAGAGATTTGCTCTGATTTAGAGAATTTAGATATACATAAATGTGGAAATAGCTATCTTAATTCATAATTATATTTATTTCCTGAAACAATGAAAGTTCACATTTCAACTCTTTGCCGAGGATGGTTTGCCACCTCAGTGACACACAGGCTTTTCTTTGCATGCATTGTTAAAGAAATCATAGTTCGCCAAAGAAACATTTGAGTTTAATTACCCGCAGCCAGGTATAATAAGAGTGCATGTAAGCAAAGAGTATAACAATTTTAGTTTATCAGTAACACTCATAATAAAATCACATTTGACTCAGGTTTGTTCTGACTTCTATAAAAAGGAAAGATTAAATATGGTTATGGAGTTAAAGTAGAATGTAATGGTTAAGTGAATTGGTGTCAAAAGTTCAAATTCTGGATCTACTGTTTACTTTTTCTGGTGACTGGACGATTTCTAGATTAGTTTTCTCGTATATGAACATGAGGCTAATCTACTTTCCTCGGGCCTTTTGAGAATATTGAGTGATAATTAAGGTTAAGCTTTGGAACAGTGCTGTCTCTATGGAATGTACTTAACACATTTAATTATTAGTATAGTGCAGTGATGGTGAAGACTTCTGGGGGTACTATTTAGAAATATGCCTTGAAGGGAAAGCATGCTGGCTGTTCCTAGCCATCAAGAGAAATTAAACAGACAAGTGGAATTAGCTTCTGTGTACCTGACCTGCTTGTGAGTAGGTTATGAATGTGTGATTTTTTTTTCATTTATTTTGTGACACAACACAGTAAACACAGGTGTGTAACAATTATTTGCCATGGAATCCAGGGAGATTGGGAACCCAAAACCCACCTGTTACTTTGTGAGGCCAGCCACCCAGGGTGGAAGATACCAGTTTACCACCTTGAGGGTTCCCGGAAACTATACAGCTGAGGAAGGAGCTTTCCCTGCTGAATAGGTGACACTGTTGGTTCAGAGATCTTTGTGTCACCTAAGTGGCTGCTGTCATACCCCTTATGGGTTGTTGCTGGTCATGTGGGCCATTGGTAGACTTGTCTCCTTTGTGGGTATCCTTTGTTATATAGAGCTGGGGACCATCAACTCCAGTGCAAGGACCAGTCATGCTTATATTCTAGAGGTCTCTGGGGGCTTTGTTGCTTTCATCCACCTGTGGACCTCACTGCTAATTACTGAACTTATCAGTCAAGGTATCATCACTATCACCTTTGTTCACCTGTTATCCCTACTACCTGGCCTCCTATCTCCTGATACTGGTTGCATGTGTCTGCTGAACTATGCCTATGTTTGTGAACTATGCCTCTGTCAAATGGGGTACACGAGTATAGGACATGTTCCCTTATGCCAAGGTCCTATGCTCATTGCTATCATTATTAAGAGCTTTTTTGAACTGCCAGGCATACTTTGAGTACTTTCAGGATGCCTTCAAGTTTTCCTCCTGGGGTTGTGGAAAACCTCTCTTGCCCTCTTCTCTGCCCTCTTACTCAGATTGGGACACCCTTAATTTTGTAACAGAAGAAAAAAAATCCAGGAAGAAATTTGTCTTGGCCATTGGGATTTCTATGCCAATTTGATGCCTGCCTACATCCTGACCAATGTGGCCTATTACACAGGGCTGGGCATTTCAGATATCCTTAACCATAATGCTGTGACTGTGACATTTGCCTGCTAGACATTTGGCATGTTCAGCTGGATCATGTCTGTTGCTGTAAGGAATGTTCTGCTTTGGTGGGCTTCGTGCATCTGTCTTTCATCAAGCTTGTTCTTTGTGGGCTTCTGTGAGGACTATCTTCCAAACCTGTCCTGATCTACACTGAACATTTTACACCTATCCTTGCTTTATTGTTCAGTTCCACTCTGGCACTCACCTACCTCATTGTGGAGAATATTTTCCTGCTCATCAACTACTTCAGCTACTGTTTTTTTTTTTTGTAGGCCTGTTGTTGGAAGCTGTATCTTCAATGGGAAAAGTCAGAGAGGCTCCTGCCTCTCAAGCTGAGCCTATTTTTTCCCATCATGTTCTGCATATGTTCCATGTTTTTGGTCATTGTGCCTCTTTTCAGCGATGGCATCAGCTTGAGCATTGGCATTAAAATATCCCTGTCTGGTCTTTGTTTACTTCATGGTGTTTATCTGCCAGAGTCCCAGATGCTAATCTTTATTTGGAAAGTCCTGGCTGCTATCACAAGAGTCACTCAGCAGCTTTGTTTTTTTGTGTGGCCTGACTGAGCTGGATGTAGCTAAGGAGAGAAAGGTTGAGAGGAAAACTGACTAGAGGCCAGATGTGATATCCTCTGAGGCCTGGAAGGCTGGCCATTTGTGACCACAGCCACCAAAGTCCAGATAACAAGACTGGCTGCACCCAACTCTCCTGAATTAAAGGAGTCTGTTGACCCACAGCCTGAAAGGGGGCAAAAGAGCAGTACTCACACATTGGTAAGCTATGGGAGGCTACTCAGAGTTGGGGCCAGCCTGGAGGTGGGAACCTCAGGATGGAAGGAAATACAGGAGCAAAGGAATGTTGCTCTTGGTGAGGAGGGACAGCCCTGACACTTATTTGGTAAGTTGCGGTGGGGAAGAAGGAATGGTAGGTTGATAACTAGGGCTGGTGGTTTACAGCTATTTGAAGAAGTCTAAACTAGGAATCTCTGTAGAGAGGCTGATTTATTATCAGGTCCAGCCACCTGACTTTCTAGAGGCTTGAAATGCTACTGTTTCTTTCACTGACTCAAAATTTTTCCCTGGGAAGAGGATCATATTTCTTTGATTTTTATTTGTATTTGGGAGACATGAACAGCAAAGCTTTAACTAACATGAAGATGGTGTTTCTTCCATTTCCTCAATTCTGTGAAAGGAATATCAGTATCCTGAAACTTCACACCCAAATAAACAGTAAGATTGATGGGAAGGAGTCTTTTAGGGGCCATATTCTTGGAGAGCTGCAGAATCTCTGCATTCAGATTATCTCTTTGAAGAGGTCCTGCCTGCCTGCCTGACTGACTGACTGACTGAATTTGCTTGGATCATATTTGTAGTAATAGAGCCTCTGGGTCCATAACAAGTTGGCACTCAACTGTTCCCTTTCTAGCTGGAAGCCTGTGCTTCAGTGGAGGCTGTCAGTCCCAAGACAGGATAGGAAAATCTTTGTTACTTCAACTGAGAGGAAGCAGCACTGCAACTAAGTGGGTATGCTCCTGCTACCACCAAATTTAAACTCCTAGATTCTATTATTTGCTGATATTTAATCCAGGACACCAATTCTAGCTAAACATTATTGTTTGTCTACAGGATGAAACAGGTTATGTTTACAAGTACCCAAAAACTGAATCTGTCTTCAAACATGATTTTGACAACACGTTTTGTGCTCAATTTTGCATAGTCTTGTTGTGTCTTACCTGTAAAGGTGAACTGTAAGGCTTTAAACAAATCATGCTCCTGTTATATCAGTATATAGACAGGTCAACATATTGCTAGCACCAACTGCAGGTCCAACAAGGACAGGTGAACAAATTTAAGTCAGATGTCTGATACTCTTATTTTGAAGGATAACTTTATTTTATTGAGACTTTAGGTCTTTGTTCTAGTTGATAGGAAGTTAATCTCTGGGTTTCTGGTATGAACATTGAGTGTTGTAATGTTCTGGAATTCAGATAGATCACCTGAAATCTATGGCTATCAGTGACTTAGAGAACATTTTGTGGACCTACATTATGTTTGTTCCTCTTTGTAAGGGCAGATGTGAGGGACTGCTGTGTAGATCTAAGCCAGTCCATCCTGGGGCTGTGGAGTTTTTTGGAAACTCCATGCCAGACTTCATCCTCTTTTTTGTCTTTGGGTACTACACTTGGTTTACACTCCTAGCTGCCTTGGGGTTTAGTGCATACCTCTTCTGCTAGCCTTCCCTTGCCAGAGGCTTGGTGGGGCTGCAGCCTCAGGAGGAACTTGATACTTGTGGAACTTCAATTTTTTCCATGTAGAGATCAGCGAAGACTCTGAAAGAACTGCTTAAACCTCCATCAGCATTCTGAAGTGGTCTTGTTTTTCTCCATTGTTATAAAATGGGGACTCCTATTTAAAGCATTTAAAAGGATTCTGTGGCTCTGCCTTTGAGTAATTTGTATATTATATTTCATTTTGTACATGAAGAATAATTTTTATTTTGTAGAGTGTTTTGGATAGTCCATGTCTTAGTTACTTTTCTCTCATTGCTGAGACAAAGTATGTAACACCCAAACATAAGGGAAAGGTTTCTTTAGCTCGTAGCTTGGAGAGGTTTCAGTCCATACTAGGCTGGGTGGCATGGCTGAGGGATGACAGTTCATAGTGGCAGAAGACAGCAAAATCAATGACTGAACCTTAACAGCATCTTTCTGCCCCTTTTATGCTCTTTTCAAGGCTGCTGAGATTAGGGCGGTACCAATCCAATTGGTGGATTGATCCAGCAGTCACCCACCCTTGTCTCAGCACCCTTAATCCCAGCATCGCACCAGTCAGTCATACACACTCAAGATTTAGCCACCTCTGAAAAAACTGACTGCATGAAGCTTTTTGAGGACATTTAGACACAAACTATAACAGCCCATTTGCTATCATGTATGTTATTTAATTATTTTTTTCAAGGTTCTTTTTTTGCTGGATCTAGAGTCATGAGTAACAAGAAACTAAGACGAGTGGGTTTATCACAAGAACTGTGTGACCGGCTGAGCAGACAACAGATTGTTACCTGTCGGGTAAAATTTATTTGATTTTTTTGCTAAGAAATTTTAAGTACTAATTAACTTTAAGTATAACCTAATAACTTTTCTACCTGGAGTATAAAAACTTAGTTTTACAAAAAACAAAGTTAAATAATTGTGCTTTTCAGTGAGTCACTTAAATTCACTTATTGAAATTAAATTTGCTTGTATTTTTAGGGAAGGATGGGCATGGTGTACAGAGAAGTACCCTTGTCCTACTTACTGGGGTTGTAGTGAAGATTTATCCACTTAAGAGAAATTGTATAGTTCATGAGAAATAGGACTTTGGTGAGGAGATGTTATTCAACATGGATAATTTCTCCCAGAAGAGAAATTAATATTTAAGACTATTGCTTTAGAACCATTTTCTTATTGATGGGGCCTGAGAAATCCATATAGCATGTTGTATTTTTAAGCAAAATAGCGACTCAGACTTGAAGGTAAGGTTTTATTTTAGGATTTTATCATTAATAAAGCATGTTTAGCTGGTGCAGAAGTGCTCACCTTAATAATCACTATTACTTGGGAGGCTGAGGCAGGAGTATTGCAAGTGACAGCCTGGCCATGTTATGCAGTCTTTATCTCAGAAGGACTGAGGAGGTAGCTGAGTAGTAAGAATGCTTATGTAGCATGTGCATGCCCTGGGCTCAATCCTCAGTAGCCCCCCTCCAAAAAAAAAAATAGACTTTCAGAGCATATTGTAATCTTTTTGAATTGCTTGTACTATTAAAGATAGTTATACATTTAATACTTGTCCTTCTGTTACACATTTAATACTTGTGTTCACATTTTAATGAATGTATATTTATATTTAATGAACATATTTTAATTGAGCATGAGGCCCTAGACTCAATTCCTACTGCTGAAAAAAGCATAATTTCTTGATCTGCGATAAATTATACTTATTAGATATGGACAGTATAAATTGGGCATTCCCTTTTTCTTTTTGATTCCAATATCTTTGTTATACACATATGTTTAAAATTTTCTCTTTATGTCTCTTTAGGACTTTTTATGTCTTTCCCCACTGGAACTTATGAAGGTGACTGGCTTGAGTTATCAAGGTGTACATGAACTTCTGTGTATAGTCAGCAGGGCTTGTGCCCCACAGATGAAAACGGTATATATGAAAATATATATGAATATCTATATTTCTTTTATGGTTTGATTATGAAATGATTATCTCATTTAAAATCTTTTGGGATGAAGCAAAAGTAGAGATGAATACCTCAAAAATATTTAGTCATTAAATAAGAGCATTTATGAAAAATTTATTTATTTTTGGTACTGGGAATCAAATTCATGATCTTGCACTTGCCAGGCAGGGGCTTATGCCACTAAGCTATATCCCTGACCCCTAAAAATTTTTGTATTTAAGCTCATGAGAGACAGTTCTTAAAATGTGGGAATTATGGGCCAGGGATTTAGCTCAGTGGCATAAGCGCCTGCCTGGTAAGTGCAAGATCATGAGTTCAATCCCTGATACAAAAAAAAAAAAAATGAAGCATCAGGAAATTTATGTTTTTCTGCAGGCAGTAGTCATATTTGGAAATGTCATCTTTCTCTGTTAGGTAGGATTTGAGGGCCTTATGGTTAAATTATACTCTTTATTATTGAATATCCCTTTGTCTGTGATAATGACCTTTACTATACTTACTCTGTACTTATATGTACACATTGTTGAATGTATTCTTGCTTACTAATTGAATAATGGGGAAAATATGGAAGAGCAAAGCTTCTTACCTCAGTGTGGCAGAGAAGCAGAGAAAGAACAACAACTTCCCAAAATATTCTCCTCACTAAGCTCTGCTTCAAGCGCTTAGTGACAGTGATCCAACTTCTTTCCTCCAGACCCTGTTTAAGCAGAGGTGTTGTGTTTTAGTATAAGAAATAGAATTAATAGGATTTGGTGATTGTTTAGCTGTGGAAGGTAGAGAAGTATAGGATAATGTCAGATGATTCCCTGACCCTACCTCCCAAAGGTCCCCTCCCCCCAGTAATGCCATAGTCTACTGATCAGCCTTTGGAATACAAGCCTTTTGGAGGCTATTTAATATACAAACCACAATGAACTTTCTTTTATAGGAAAAGAAAGTTGAAATAGTATGTGATCATTTTGTGACTAAATTCAAATTAACTTACTAATTTGAAAGTTATACAGGACAAGAAAAGCCTTTTAATTTGACATCTATTATTGTAATCAAAATTTTTTTTTTTTTTTTTATATTGGGGATCAAACTCACGACCTTGTGCTTGCCAGGCAGGCACTTATGCCACCGAGCTAAATCCCTGGCCCTACTTTAATCAATATTTATGGCATATTTCTAATTAGAAAATTATGAGAGCTTGGACAGAAAATTCCACTTTGGTTTCTATTTAATTACCACTTTCAGGTGCAATCTCAATATTTTTCCAAATTCAATTCATGAAGACATTTTTCTCCTTAGATTGTAACCACTCTTAAAGCATTCTTTGTATTTGAGTACTGTCTTAGATTTTGGCTTATCTTAGTTCATCCTTCAAAAGAGATTTTTGTTCACTTATTTAGTCAATCATTTATACTTTCAACCTACCTACTGAGTACCAACTATGTGTCAGGTATTTTGTCAGGTACTAGGGTTATCATAGTAGATAAGATTAATACAGTTCCTGTTCTCAGTTTAGTCGGGTAGGGAAAAGTAATTTTTTTTCTAATTTAAAAAATCTATTACTGTAAAAGACACATTGCCATTAATCCCTCTCAAAATATTCTCCTCACTTTTAACACCCCCATCTCATCATTCTTGCCACTTTGAAGCAGATACAGTGAGGAAATGAGTATATGTACGACAGATTCTCAATATGACAATATTTAAAGTTCAGATTACATAATGAGTCTGAGAAACAGCAAATATCAAAATAGAGGAAAAACTAGTGTAATGTCATGTCACAAAATTCTTTGTCTCATTTATGTATTTACATACTATTATTTTTGGACTTGATCTGTTCATTGTATATTTTGAGAGTCATGAAGAGTGTTCTAGTAATTACGCTTGCAGTTGTAAATGAATATTGTTGACATGAAAGGGCTGCCTTCACATATTTGAGTGTTCCCTGTGTGCACTCGTGTTACTTGGTGACAGGTTGTAGGCGAAAGTATCTATGTATGCTCTCTGAAGTATTTCTTATATAAAAAAATTGGGAACAACCTACATTATCAGTAATGGGAAAAATAAATTTTTACTACTTTTATGTGTATTATGTAAACATTAAATTGTTTAAGGAATTTTTACTATCAGGAGAAATAGGCTATAAATGATTTGTGAAAAAGTAGACTGGGAAATAGTTTATAGTATAGATTCCAGTTTTATAAAAGTGAATTATATAGCATATATAGTGTGGTATATGTGTGTAATATATTTGTATAAGCAAGTTACATAGTATATTAATAGTGGGTATCTTATAATTGTGGAATTCTGTTACTGACTTTTGTAACTTTTTTTCTTTCCAAATTTGCTATAGGTAAGTTATTGCTTCTAATTAGAAAACCTAGCAACAACAGTTCTTGTCTGCCTCATTATCACTGGGAAATTTCGTAGTATCCATTTCTTAGCCTCAGTAAAGTGGAGGTAATTATACCTACATAGAGTGTCTGTATATAGGGTTGTGAGGATTAAATAAAACAGGTGTACAGCACTTATACAGTACTCACAATATGGTAGGTACACAATGAATGTCTATTACCTTTTTATATTCTTGCTTTTTTCCTTTCCAGAATCACAACAATATATGAGAGGGGCTAACAATATTAGCTTTATATCCTAGGTAGCAATTTAATTGTAGTTTTACCCAGGAGAAGCAAAACTAAACTGAAATACGAGAAAACGAAACAACCCCAAACCATTACAATTAGGAGGTTTTCTCAAAAGCTCTTGAAAGATAAAAGGAACGTTAGAAAATGGACATTTTTTTTTTTTTTGGTACCAGGGATTGAACTCACAACCTTGAGCTTGCCAGGCAGGCACTTAGGCCACTAAGCTAAATCCCTGGCCCTGAAAATGGACATCTTTTAAAAATGAAGTAAAACCTTAAATCTCAGTGCCTTACAAATATTAGTCCTTACTGTATCATTGAGCTGTGTCTCAGTTGCAGGGCAGAAGTACCGAGTGGTTCTAAGGCTGGCCAAGGAGCCATGGTTTGAACTATTGCCCTGCACACGCAAAGAAACCTATGCAGAGACCTGCTTCCTACCGAGAATGACTTAGCAGGAGTATTACATTGTGGCCACATACTGGAGACTCTTTTCACTGCATCAGTTATCAGGGAGTCAGTCCCCTGCAGTGAGTCCCTAATCTCCTGCCAAATGTTATAGCACACAGTAGGAAGAAAGAGCAAGAGACAAAATAGTGGTGTATGCAGAGATCTGGGATGATCAGTTATTTGCCAGGAACAAAAGGCCACAAGGCACCTAGAACCTTGGTATTTATCTGTACATCTGAGTCAAAGACAGGTGAAGGGCAGTGGGTTTTTCCAGGAACAATAATGGCAACTGTGGTGGGCTAGCAAGAAGAACAAAACATTCTTGCAAAGATGTGAGGAGGGGGAGGGTAAGGAAACTATAGTTTCCCCGAGGTGCCTTATAGGCTTCAGCAAGTCTTATCTTGCACTGTAAGCACCACAGCAGTCACAATCCCTAGGGCTTCTAGCTGTGACCAGAAAAGAGGGAGTTTCTGGTTGCAGTCTGGCTCAAAGGACAGGACAAGGACAGCCTTGAACATCCCCTCTGCTCAATTTGTAACTTGTGGTCCCCGATAGCCACAGTCGACCTTGATGGTAAAGGAGGTCTGGAAGATCCCTGGAGTTCCTATAATGTACATTTCTAACCATAGATACAAGGTCAGCATGTCTCTTGGGTATAAGGTGATTTTGGAGCCCTTGGGTTCTAAAACTTAGAAAGTTTTTCTACTTTTGTTGAATTTTCTCTGTTGCATTCACTAATCACCATAGAGCATAACAATATTCTCTTCACCCATGTGTTTTTTAAGAGCTGAGTAAATACACTCACTTTTTAGTGCTGTTTTGAAAATGAGAAACAAAAACAATTTCACAATTACATTAGAATAACTTCAGAAACATTGTGTACTTTGCTTTAGAAATATTGACTCATGGCAGATTTTTTTATCCTCGCTACTATTCCCCTCGAGCTACTATTAACTGTGGAATGGTTACAACATCTTGCTGAAAGATAGCCCAGCTTCCAATATTACCCACTTTGAAGCTATTTTTCTAGCATAAACTTTTGACATGGTAATTCAGTGTATTATTTTCTGGAGTGGCTCTAATAGAAACCACAAACTATAGCAGTGGCTTTAAATAAGATAATTATTTTTTCACAGTTCTGTAGATTAGAAGTCTGAAATCGAAGTAGAAGCAGAGATGGATTCTCTTTAGGGGCTTTAGTGAACAATCTGTTTTTTTGCCTCTTTGAGTTTACCAAGAATGTTAGCATCCTTGGCTTGTAACCATTCCCTGTCTGCTTCATCTTCACATTGCCTTTTTCTCTGTATATTGTGATGGCCTTTAGGATCCACTCAGATAATCTAAGATTCTCTCTTCATCGTGAGATCTTTAACTTAGTTACATCTGCAGAGACCCTTTTTCCAATTAAGGTAATATTCACAGAGAGATTCTAGGAATTCAATGTGGGTATCTTTAGAGGGCTGTTTCTCACCCTGTCACAGCTTGTTTCAAGTTGTTTTTCACATACCAATTTGAGTTTGAAATGATAGCTTGGTCATGTCACTCCTTGTTCCTCAGCATAAACTCCAAACTTCCACAGAGGTCTTCATGATTAGGCCCCTAGTTCATCCTAGAATCTGGTGGTGGCATGGCACTCGTGCTGCAGCAAGCTGTTTGTGTCATTGAGAGCTCTAAAATATTCTCCATCATTGTTCTAGCCTCCTTACTTACTGCACTATGACACTCTCTCACTCTTTCTTTCTTTGTTTCTCTTCCTGGGATAGAACTTGTGACCTCATGTTTGTCAGGGCAGGCACTTTTAACGCCGCTAAGCTACACCCCCGACCCCACATTCCTTCTTTTATCCGTTCTAAATGCACTATGCTTATTTTTTGCAGTTTTTATTAGTTTCATCTCCTCTTTTGTTTTTTGACCTTTCTTTGTGTATTCTGTCCTCTTTGGCAGGAACATGCATATTTCTTTTGCTTATCTAATCAGTCGTTTCAGATTTTAGCTTGGATAGCCACATGTTCAATGAAGCCTTCCTACATCACAAGGTCCAGTGAGGTATACTCTGTACATGTCCACTTTTTCTGTCACAATGTCTCTTATTAGTCATACTGTGATCACTGAGTTTCTTGTCCTAGCTTCATAGTCTCTGCCTGAGGATAAGCCTGAGAAGGCAGGGCTTTGTTATATATCATATCCTCATACTCTAGTACAGTCCTTGGCATGGAGTAAATATTTATTGAACAAATAAGAGGAAGAAAGGATAGATTGGAGTCACAGATGCTAAAATTCAGAATTTAGGACTTGATGTGTTTTTTAATAGATATGGAGGATGTAAAGAATTTAACCATTTTCTTCTTCAGGTTTATGGGATAAAGTCACAGAGGTCTGCTAATCTCTTACCAGCTTTCTTATCTACGACACTCTCTGCTTTGGATGAAGCCCTCCATGGTGGCATTGCTTGTGGATCCCTCACAGAGGTAAAGGAAAAGCTTTCCATGTCTTCTTTTGATCTTCAGAGCCAAGAGGAAAAATTTAGTTAAAAACATAAACTTTCATGAACATTAATCTGAATTATAAGTATTTCAAGGGTATGATTGTACACTCAGTACCTAATATAGGTCTGCAGACAAAGTTGTTAAAAAAAATCCTGTGGAATGACCAAAATCTGAGGTACCTGTTCCTTTGAGTATGTTTAGAAATTGATGAGGCTCAGGAAACTGTTATGAAATAAGAGGACTCTGCACAGGTTGCTCCCATCTCCTCATGACGTGATGGCTGACTCTCCCCAGGGTGAGTGAATCCTAAAGAAGGCAAGATGCAGGGGTGCTGCCATAGATGATCTAGCTTTGGAAGTTCTACACCACTACTTTGGCCACATTCTTTTCATGAGAAGTTAGTCATTAAGCCCAGTTTATATTCAGGGAGAAGCAAACTGGGCTTTAACCTTTGAAAGACGTGTTGAGAAGTAGAAGACATATTAAGATCATTATGACATTTCTTTTCCTTGAAAGCTGAATTTGTGTATTTATGGATGTAGTTACTTGATAGATTGTATTTGTAAATATACCCTTGAAGACTTCTTGCCTGAAAGTTCTAGAAGCATAGTTCAGAGGAAGCTTTTAAATAAGAGCAGGCTCTTTTCTTATATCCTGATAATCATATTTTAACTATAGATTTTTTTCATTGAAGATAGAGATTCTGTTTTAGATAGTATACCTTATTTTATTTCCTGTCTTCCAAAAATGACTTAAAGATTTATGTGAAATATGCCCCTTAAAAAACCCTGCTGTTGCATTGATTTATCACCAGATGGCGCCAGAATCGTAATACAATACTGTACCTGACAGTTGTTCAGGGATTGAGTTAACCGGCTCAATTAAAGTTTCTAATAGTGATCCACAGTTATAAACTTACTGAAATAGAAAAAAATTGAATTTAAGGAATATTAACTAATGCATGCTTTTATTTTTAAATTTTAGAATAATTTTCAATGCTTTTTCACTTACCAATTCTTTCTGAATATAAGTGGAAGTTACAAATCTTTTTGGTGTTTTGTAGTAATCTACTTTCTTGGCTTGAATTTCAATACCATGACTGTTTACTAGTTACATATTTTCTACTTTCAGTTGTACTAAAGGCAGTCTATTCTATCTTTTTGGAGTTTTTCAGCTAAATGTAAGGAGTATCTCAGTTAATTTTTCTATTAAGAAAAGTTTTGCTGGGTATGTGGTATACAACTGCAATAGAAGCATGTGAGAGGCTGAGGTGGGAGTATCATGAATTCGTGGACAACCTGGGTACGCAGCAAGTTCAAGGCCAGCCTGGATAACATAATAAGACCCTATATAAAAAACAACAGAAAGAAGTTTTTATGTATACATTATACACACAAAATCAAATATATCTTACATATATAAATTATGGACTTTTATGAGCTCATGTACGATATAAAAGCCACAACAATACCAAACTATTAAATCTAATGGTTTTAATCCCTGATCCTGTCATTGGCCTTCTTTTGGGAGGTAAACACCATCTGTATTTTGCCATCCCCTGTTGTTATCTTTTACCTTCCATATATTTTCCATATATTTCCATAGCATATATAACAATGTTTTGTTTTTCTGTGCTTATTTTTGAACTTTATTTTATATGTATGTGATTAAATCATGTTTCTCTTCTATATATTGCTTTTCTCACTTAATATTTCTAAGATTTTTCCATGTTGTTGTAGGAAGCAAGAGTATAATTTGCTTTTACTGTTGTGTCATATTCCATCTTGCAAATATACCACAATTTTTTAATTCCTTCTCCTGTGAGTGAACATTTGAGTTCTTTTTTTACTGCTAATATGAACAAGTCCATGTGGATCACACATGCAAGTGTTTCTTTAAAGAAGGGATTGTCAAAGTACTCACCTACTAGTTAAATTTATTGTAAAATGGCTGTGCTTATTTGTTTACATATTATCCATGGCTGTTTTGTGATATAGAGCAGAGTTGAGTTAGTTGGGGCAGACTGTGTGGCATGTAAAACCTAAAATATTTACCATTTGGCTCCTATATCTACCATAGTGATTTGGTGCCTAGCATATACATGTATAACTTTGTAGCATCAGTGCAAGTTGTTTTTTTTTTTAGAGTAATTGTGCCTTTTGATACTCATACCATTTGTAAACACAAGTTTTCTTACCCTATATCTTCTAGCTTTGGTATTTTCAGACTTTTGTTCTTCTTTATGATTTTTTTTTAATTTTAAAGAGAATAAAACAAAAGAGGACAGATCTAAGCAGATCAGAACAATGTAAGCAACATATTACAATTGGATATTAACAGCTATCATAATGTCTCTTTCTTTGAAATAGTTGAGCTTAGCTTCACACACAATAATGTCAAACATAACAAAATAGAATAAAACCACTCAAGAGAATGAAAGTATTGTAAGGCATTCTGAACCAAATAACCAAAGATGAACAATGGCTGCTATATTATCTCATTTTCCATAAAAAATTTGTTTATACTATCATACATATTAAAATCCAATAAGACACAACGTGATAGAACCAATGGTAATAGAAAAACAAAAGCATGGTAGGACTTCAGAGACAATATGGCTGTCATACTGTCTTTTCTTCAAAGTAACTATTCATGCCATCACATATAAGATCAAACAAAACAGAATAAAACCATTCCAACCAATGAATGAAAACATAAGACTTCAAAGCTATATAATGGTGAACCATGATTATCATAAAATCTTATGTACTCTTATCATTTCTAACACTAGGGAGACTGTACGATATTTATGCATGTGAGTTTGATTTATTTCACTTATGAGTATGGATTCAAGTTGCATCCATTTATTTATAAATATCTCAATGTGATCATTCTTTATAGCTGAGTAGTATTTTTCTTATCCATTCCTCAGTTGATGGGCACTTAGATTGTTTCCATGATCTGGCTATTACAAATTGTGCTGCTATAAACATGGGTGTACATATATCACTGTGGTAAGATGTCTTCAGTTCTGGGAATATGCCTAAGAGTGGAATATCTGGGTCAAATGGGACCTCCAACCCCAGCTTTTTGAGGAATCTCCAGACTGACCTCTACAGTGGTTGTACCAGTCTACACTCCCACCAACAGTGCAGAAGAGTTCCTTTTTCCCACAGCCTCTCCAGCATTTGTTGTTGGTAGTTTTGTTGATCCTGGCCATTCTTTCTGGAGTGAGATGGAATCTCAGTGTGGTTTTAATTTGCATTTCTCTAATGACCAATGATGATGAACATTTTTCATGTATTTATTTGCCATTCATATTTCTTCATCTGAGAACTGTGTGTGCATCTCGGATGCCCATTTTTGGATTGGGTCTTTGAATTTTGGGGGTCTGATTTTTTAAAATTCTGTGTAAGTTCTAGACAGAAGTCCTTTGTCTGAGGGACAGTTCACTAAGATTTTTTTACCAATTTGTGGGTTTTCTTTAAACTCTGCTGGAGATTTCTTTGGACATGCAGAAACTCTTTAATAAGACGTGATCCCAGTTACTGATTCTGGGAAGTATTTCCTATGCAGTTTGGTTCTTATTAATGAATTCTCTACCTACCCCTATGTCTTAAAGATTTTTACCTACTTTGTCTTCCAACAGATTGTGTTTCTGTTTTAATATTTAGATATTTGATCCACTTAGATTTTAGGTTAGTACATGGTGCCATTAGCCATGTACTAATGGGTCTAATTTTAGTTTTTGGCATAGGGATAGCCAGTTTTTCCAGCACCATTTATTAAAGAGACTATCGTTCTTCCAGTGAACGTGTTTGGCCCTTTTATCAAAGATGAGGTGGTTGATTGTGTTCGTAGTTGTATCTTGTAGTCTATTCCATTGATCTTTAGGTCTGTTTTTATTCCAATACCATGTTGATTTTATTACAGTAGCTTTGTAGTATTACTTCAAGTCAAGGGATTATGATGCTTCCTGCCTTGGCTTTGCTGCTTAGAATTGCCTTTCCTATTCTGGTTCCAGATGAATTTTAGGAGTGATTTCTCTAGATCTATGAGATATGTTAGTGGTATTTTCATTGGGATTGCATTGAATCTGTATAACAATTTTGGGAGAATGGCCATTTTCGCAATATTTAATCTTCTTATCCATCAACAAGGGATGTCTTTCTATTTTCTGAGATCCTCTTTGATTTCTTTTTTCAGGGTATTATAATTTTCCCTGTACAACTTTTACATCTTTCATTAGATTAATTCCTAAGTATTTCATTTTTTGTAGTGTACAGGATGTGGCTTCTTTTTTCTCTCGTGGTGATTTTGTTGTTAGTGTATAAGAATGCTATTGATTTTTGAGTATTGACTTTGTATCTAGCTACATTGCTGAATTTATTTGTTATATCAACAGAGTTTTGGGGCTCTTCTGTGTAGAGTATCATGTCATCTGCAAATAATGATTATTTAACTTCCTCTTTTCCTATCTTTACTCCTTTTATTTCTCTCGTCTAATTGCTCTGGCTAGTATTTCCAGTACTATGTTGAATAGGAGCATTGAATAAGGGACATCCTTGTTATGTGCCTGATTTCAAGGTAAAGGCTTTCAGTTTTTAGCCGTTTAATATGACACTGGCTGTTGGTTTGTTGTAGATGGCCTTTATCATAGTAAGGTAAAGACCATCTTTTCCAATTCTCTGTAAGGTTCTTATATGGGTGTCGTATCTTATCAAAAGCTTTTTCTGCATCTATAGAAATGATCATGTGATTCTTACTTTTGGCTCTATTGATATGGTGGATTACATGTATTGATTTACATATGTTAAACCATCCCTGCATGCCTGGGATGAATCCCACTTGGTCATGATGTATAATCTTGATGATTTGCTGCATCCTGTTTGCCAATATTTTATAGAGAATTTTTGCATTATGAATGTTTATTAGGGAGATTGACCTGTAGCTCTCTTTTTTAGTTGGGTCTTTCTCAGGTTTTTGTATTAGAATGATATTTGCTTCTAGGAATGACTTAGGGAGAATTGCTTCCCTTTCAATTTCATTGAAGAGTTTGAGGAGTGTTGGCATTAAGTCTTTGTATTTCTTATAGAATTCCGCAGTGAATCCGTCTGGGCCTGGGGTCTTCTTTGTTGGTAGGGACTTAATTACATTTTCAATTTCATTAATAGAAATTGGGTTATTCAGCAGTTTTACATCTTCTTGACCAGCTTTGGTGGTTCATATGTTTCTAGGAATCTGTCCATTTCTTCTGTGTTATCGAACCTATGAGAATAGAGGCTTTCAAAATACATGATGATCTTCTGTATTTCCACAGAGTCCATAGTGATTTCACCTTTTTTGTTCTATATTGCATGAATTTGAATCTTCCCTTTTTTTAAATAAGGTTGGCAAGAGGCTTATCAATTTTATTCTTTCAAAGAACCAACTCTTTGATTCATTGATTCTTTGTATTGTTTTCTTAGTCTCTATTGCATTAATTTCTGCTCTGATCTTTATAATTTCCTCCCTTCTTTTGGCTTTGGGCTTAGCTTGCTCTTCTTTTTCTAGATGTTTCAGGTGTAATATCAGGTTGTTTATTTGTGTTTGTTCTGTTTTCCTAATGTGGGAACTCAGTACAATAAATTTTCCTGAGGACCGCTTTCATTGCATCCCACAGGTTCCCATAAATTGAATTTGTTTTTTTGTTTGCTTGTAGATATTGTTTAATTTCTTCAATTTCCTCTGTGACCCACTGATTGCTCAAGAGTGTATTATTCAATTTCCATGTGTTTGTGGGGTTTTTGCAGTTACTTTTATCATTAATTTCTAGTTTCATGGCACTGTGATCCAATAACATGCATGGGATAATTTCAATTCTTTTGCATTTACTCAAATATATTCTGTGGGGTAGTATATGGTCTATTTTAGAGAATGTCCCAAGTACTGCTGAGAAGAATGTATATTCTGATGTTGTCGGATGGAACACTCTGTATACGTCTATCAAATCCATTTGTTCACAGGTGTGATTCAGTACTGTTATTTCTTTGCTGATTTTCTGTCTAGTTGATCTATCCCTTTGTGTCAATGGCATGTTAAGGTCTCCTGTTATAACTGTGTTATTGCCTATTTGATTTTTAATTTCTGTTAATATTTGCTTTGTGTAGCTGGGTGCTCTGGAATTTGGTGCATATATATTTAAGATGGTTATGTCTTCCTCTTGCAGTTTTTTCCTAACTAGTATGTAGTGACCTTCTTTATCTCTTCAGACCAATCTTGGTTTGAAGTTCACATGGTCTGCAAACAGAATAGCTACCCCCACTTTTTTTTGAGTTCCTGTTGCATGGAGTATTGTTTTCCATCCTTTGACTTTGAGTCTATGAGTTTCCTTTTGGATTAGATGGGTTTCTTGTAGACAGCAGATAGTTAGAACATTGTTTCTTGATCCATCCTGCCAGTCTGTTTCTTTTAATTGGTGAATTGAGGGCATTTACATTAATGGTTATAACTGACATATATTAGTTTATTGTTGACATGTTATCTTTCTGATGTTGTATCTTTACCTTTCCATTCTGTTTAATTGTCTGTCTTGCTTAGTGGTTTTTTCTTATGTGTATCTAGAATGTCAATATTCTTTGTAGGGTTGGTTTGGTGATAATGAAGTTCTTCAGCTGTTCTTTGTCATGGAAGTATCTTATTTCTCCATCCATTTTGAAGAACTGTTTTGCAGGGTACATCAGTCTGGGTTGGAAGTCGTTTTCCTTTAGGATCTGAAACTCCATGCTCTTCTTGACTTCATTGTTTGTGTTGAGAAGTCTGCTATGATTCTGATAGGTTTTCCTTTATAGGTGATCTGTCTTTTCTGTCTAACAGCTTTTAATATTCTGTTCTTATGTTGGATTTCTGGGATGGAGATTATTATATGTCTGGGTGTAGTTTTGTTTTGGTTATGGCTATTTGGAGTTCTATGTGCTTCACTAATCTGTATGTTAGTTTCCATACTCATGTTTGGGATGTTTTCAGCTATTGCTTCTGTAAATAGCCTCTTGATATCATTTGTGTTGTTCCCTTTTTCATTTATCCCTATTAATCTTATGTTGTTTTTCTTTGCATCATCTTGCAGCTGTTGAATTATTATTTCCTGATTTCTTGTTATTTTTAGAAGATCTTTCCTTTCCTGTTCACTAGCTGCAATCTTATCTTCGAGGTCTGAGATTCTATCTTCACTTTCGTTGAGGCAGTTTTTGCAACTTTCAATAGAATTTTTGATTTCCTGTATTATCTCATTGAATCTGCCTCATGTATTCTGTTTGTTTCTTAAACTGTTCATTCAGAGATTCTATTGTTTTGTTTTGTTCCTCTAATTTTTTTAGCTGTGTCTTTGTTAGATATGTTCAATATTTCTTTCACTACTTTTATCGTTTCTTCTTTTACCTGGGAGATTATTTCTGATTTGAGTTCCCTCATAGCTTCCCATACTTGCTTCTTTATTTCAGTTGATATCATTTCAGGCATTTCAGGTGTATGGCTAATATTTTCTTCTTTGTACATGGCTCCTAGGCTTTCTTGGGATGGGCTGGAGGTTTGAGATTGCATTTTGGTCTTTTGTTTTGTCATTTTCCTATATTTCCAGCGATGTTCCAAAGTTTTCCCTGGATGTGTTGGAAATTTCCCCCTGCGCCCTCTGCTACTGAGACTCACGTGGTGCGATGGGCCTGGTTCCCTTGGTTGAATGAAGGTCTCTGGGCGTGGTCCACTCAAGCCCGGGGAACCTCTGGAGCCTAGTCCAGTGTCCTAGGGGGGCTAGGTGAGCACCCAGCTGCCGGGATTGATGGTCCCAAACTGTTCCTGGGCCTGTGCTGGTGAGCTCACCTTGGGGCGGTGGCACAGGTCTGGCCTTTTTTGTGATCTTAATTTTCATTTTCCTATTCACACACTTTCAGAAAGCACTTGGATATTTTATTATTATTATTATTATTTTTTTTTTTTCTGAGACAGAGTCTCACTATGTTACTCAGGCTGGACTTGAATTCACTTATGTAACCTATGCTGTCCTCGAACTCATGATGATCCTCTTGCCTCAGCCTCCCAAATGCTGGGATTATTGGTCTGGCACACTTGAATATCTTAAAAAAATTTTTTATTGAGCAGCCCCAGAGCTCTGACCATGGAGGGACTCAAGGCACAGCACACAAAGACAGTTTGCCCACTCTCCCGGTAGGGGCCCCCAGCCTGAGCTAGGAGGAGAACCAGAAGCCCCAGAGCTCCCACCATGAAGGGACTCAGGGTGCAGCACACAAAGGCAATTTGCCTGCCCTCTTGGTAAGCCGCCCACGCCTGAGCTGGGAGGGGAACCAGCAGCTCCAGAGATGCGACCATGAAGGGACTCAAGGTGCAGCACAGAAAGGCAATTTGCCTGCCTTCTCGATAAGCACCCCTGGCATGAGGCAGGAGAAGAATCAGTGGCTCCCATGAGCCTACTGGTGAGCGGGCTAAGAATCCCCCATCCCTACCCCCATTAGCAAGTGAGCCAGAGATCTCTTGAGAGGTTGACCATATGCAATGTAGTAAATAGGGGGGATTTCCTTCTATCATCTCTTTGAAGGCAAATATTGTTATCACTGTTTTGCTTTGTTCTGATTAATGATATTGCTCTATTCAATGTTCTGTTTTGATAAGTTCTAGAATGTCTTGTATTTCCTTTGATTTGGCTGTACCTTATTGAAAGAACTGTTGTAAAGATAATGGGATATACTATGGTATCTATTATTGATATGCCAGTAACCTGTTGAGGATTTCTGTACCAATTTCACTGCACTCTCTCAGTTGGCTTTGTTCCATCTTGTTCTGTTGTATTTTACTACCTTCAAAATAATAAAAAATTAAAATAAATAAAAAATAAAAAGTAAATAACAGCAAAACAGATCAGTAAGGTACTGAGCAAGCTGAAACATGATATAAGTAAACAGATAATGGACTTGAAAAACAAAAGGAGGAAAAGAAAGTGCTCCAAAGGATATAACTGCATGTATGTTTAAGTGTGTAGGATTGATGACCATGTTGCTGGGTTTTTGTTTGGATTGTTGAATGGAACCGTTCGTAGCCTCACTGTTTGAATGTCCACCTTTGTATGCTTTAATTTTGTAACTTGAACAACTATATCTAGAAGACAATATGTAATTTATCAACTAGTGATTTCTTACTGTTTATTTTTTTCTTTGAAATTCTGTATTGTTTCTTCTCTTTTTCTGTTTTGCTTTTTTCCTCTTTAAATAAAATTAAAAAAAACCAATTTTATTAAGGTATAATTTGAACATTGTAACATCCAGACATTGTAACTGTATAATATGATTTTGTAAATTTATTTGTCCATTCATCACTACAATTAAATACAGAACATTTCCATCATCTTTTTACCCATTTGTAGTTATTCCTCACTTTTATCCTTAGCCCTAGGAAACCATTGATCTACTTTCCCTATAAACTTACTTTATCTAAACATTGCTTATTAATGTTTAGTTTCTTTAACATAGCATAATTTTTTGAGATGATTACATGTTGTAGTACGTGTTAGTAATTAGTTCCTTGTAATTGTAGTGTTCTGTTGTATGGATATAGCACATTTTGTATACCACATTTTGTTAGTTGGTGAACCATTTATATTCTGTCAGGAATGATGCTGTTATGAACTCCTCTGTGTGCATGTTAGCATTCTGTCATTGTAACAAAATAGCTGACATAAAGCAAAGATTTATCTTGGCCCATGGTATGCCATGGATTTCAATCCATGGTATGCCAGCTGCATTATTTTAAGGCCTGTTGCAAGGCAGAAACAGCATGGAGATGGGCACAGCAGAGAGAACTGCTTAGGTAGCCAAGAAGCAAAGATTCAGAATGGAAGGGGCTTGAGACAAGACCAAGTCCCCAAGGGCATACCTCCATCCCCCAGTTTGGCTTCATTTTTTGTTGTTCTTTTTCATATAGCTAAATAGTGAATTATTTTTTTTAATTAATGCCTGTTAATTTTATGAAACATTGGGTTTCAATGCATGTGTTTTGATCACCCTCTCTACTATCCTCCCTTACATTCTCTGGCAGTACATATACTAAAATTGGAATGATTTTAAAAAGCTAGCAATGTAAAATGGCTTTGTAAAAAGATGCATATTGTCCAACATGGTGGCGCACACCTGTAATTCTAGTACTTGGGAGACAGGATCTCATTAAGCTGCTGAGTTGCCCAGCCTGGGTTTGAATTTGCTATATCTGCCTCAGTCTCCCAGAGTGCTGGGATTATGGGTGTGTGCCACGATGCCCAGCATAGGTATTAAAATAAACTGCTAAATGTGTGGTAATTTATTACACAGCAATAGAGAACCAAAGGAAGTATTAGTGGAGATGTCTACTGTATTTATTTCTGGTTGAAAGGTCAATATCTAAGTCTGGAAATGATCGAGGGAGTAAGAATAAATCTGGAAACAGTCTGTTGTCATTTTTGTGATTGCTTTTCCCTGACTTTAACTTCAAAATGTTCTCATGTATTTATCATCAGTTTTGACTTATTTGAACTAAACTGAATCTGAATATGTTTGCATGTTAAATTGTAGCACTAAGATGGAAAGAGAATGTTACTCATGTCAGAAGCAGAAGTGGAGGGGAGAATCAAAGACTTACGCTCATTTGCTCAAGGGAGTAAGCTGCAGGGCTTTATCCTATTTCCTGAGAACATCAAGTTTTTTATTTATGGAATATATAAACAAAAAGTTCTGAATCCATTATAACTGAAAATTAATACTAAAGATAAGCTTGAAGCTTATATTTTAAAGGTATATTTTATGTGGAGATCAAGCCAGTTGGTAGCCTTCTAACATGAAATATATCCATGTTTCAATCATTTCATTATCGTCTGCTAAGGATCTTTTTTTAGTATTTTCTCCTTATGCTTTCTCTGCCTCTGCTACCCAGTGAATCTTTAGTACTACAGATATGCAGCGTATTTGTATGGTTATTATATGTATATTTGTGCTTTGTACATAAAATAAGCACTTTCTTCTACTTCCTCAAGGAACCCAGTTTTACCTTTGTTGTCAATTATCACTTCTACTGAGAATGTATTCAATAGATGTGACTAGGTAAAATTAAAGTTGTGTTTGACAGTAGCATCAAAAAGATACTTTTGTATTGTAATCTAGAGCTTACAGTATGAAAGAATGGTCCAGATTTTTGTCAATTGAAAAATATGTAATTTCTGCATATTTTAGTTTGAGTCCCTTTAGGAGAGTAAGCTTGTGAAATACTGCTAAACAGAATATAAGGGTGATGATTTACCCAGTTCCTTGTTTTAAGTCAGGAGAAATGACCAAGTACGTTTCTACATTATTTGTATTTCTTGAGTCATTTTTATGGTTTGTTCATAATTTAAGGAGACCAGGTGTTGTTCTTCCATGGGGCCGTTTGTTTGGAATAGATTTGTCTTCATCCCAAGAAGGTAGAGGCAGGATGCCAGAGTCCTGTTTCAGCATCCTCTTGTGTTTCTGTTTTGAATCCCAGGCAAGCCTCCAACTTGCTATCTAGCCCAGTCTGGTCTTGAATTTGGTGGTC
Organism: Hydrochoerus hydrochaeris; assembly: GCA_004027455.1. Lineage (NCBI taxonomy): Eukaryota > Metazoa > Chordata > Mammalia > Rodentia > Hydrochaeridae > Hydrochoerus > Hydrochoerus hydrochaeris. The sequence continues at coordinate 58,411 of PVLA01004945.1, read as the reverse complement.
CTCTTGCCTCATATCCCAAGTGCTGGCATTACTGACATGTGCCATGACATACGGCAACATCCTAATTTTTCTTTGGAAAAATTCATATTACAGTTCTTTTTTGTTTCTGTTTTGTAGGATTAACTCTGGCCTAAATAATCAGTAGTTAATCAGGCAGGGATTGTACACTCAAATACTCACAAAGGCAAGGCATGTAATAAAAATGCATGAAATAGTCAAGTGTAAGACTGCCCTAAGTCTATTTTAGCTGCTGACAGCTGCAGCAAATTTTATTTTTCTTGCTTTTGGATCTATAGTCTGGGAAGGTGATGTTTAGGCTGCCTTCTTGCAACTAAAGTGTTGGGAAACTAGGGAGAGATTTCAGATGGTCTGTATTGGGTTCTGGCTGCTGATACTGACATAGGGGAAAGAAACTTCCAACCAGCTAGATGTCTGGTATGAATTTATATTCTCTAAAATTGAAGAGTGAATTTTAGGAACAACGGAGGTTAAGAGCAGAGTATATTTATTGAAAGAAATAATGCTTCTGTCTGAGAGAGAGGCAGAAGGGATTCCAAGTGGGTTACCAAAGACCCTGTCTCTTCTAGGGATTTTTATAAAGCAAGGAGAGGTGGGTCCAACGTGGGGAAAAATGGAGAATTGCAAGGAGGGCGTGAGGTGGACAGAACTATAGTTAACCAATAAAATTACAAGTGTAATTGCTCAACTTGATTAAATCAGGCCCAAATGGGGAAATGAGTCACAAAGTAAGCAGGCATGAATACAGAAAAGGGCCTTTTCCTGTAGGGGGCTGGTTAGTGGCTACTTCTGGCTTCCTCAAGGTGATCTGATACCTATTTAGAATATCAATCCTTGATGTTTATCCTTAGGAAGTATGTGGGTGTATGGGTGTATTTGTTTGTCTTTTGTCTTGAAATCTGGCCCAAAGTGGGAGGCGTCTGTCTCCCTGATAGTTGTAAGGCATCTGGTCTTCTCTTCTGGCTCCTTGTAGGGCCTAACCCTATCTGACTGCCTATAATATTTTCATCTAATTTATCTGTTTATAACAGTATGATTTGTTTATCTTGCCCCGTGTTTTTTTTTTTTTTTTTTTATCAGTAACGGAGATCGAACTCACAATGGCGCTTGCAAGGCAGGCGCTTGCAAGGCAGGCGCTTATACCACTGAGCTGAACCCCTAGCCCTGCCCTGTGTTTTGAAAGGCAAGATAATCACGTTTTTTCCTACTATGGGAGTTTAGCATATGTGGTTGATTGAATAATTGTTTCCAATTCTTCACTCATTTCTTGATTTATAAAGGAACAGTTTTTCTATAATAGAGAAAAAAGTCCCAACTACAGTTGGGTCTTCCATATGGCATATATTTAGTAAATGCTATTAAATGAATGATTATCTCACTTGATACAATTTGAGTTTTGTTAATTTTGCAGTTTGGGGAGGTTGTCATAGGTTGTCATTTCCATGCACTCTCCCCATTCCTTTCCTTTCTCTTTCCTATTTACTTAAAATGACAGTGGAAAAAATCCAAGACATAGACTCTTCTACATTGCTTATATAAAGTTAAGATCAAAATTTCTTTCATGAGGCAAAAGTGCAACCTGGCTTTTTTGAGTCTTTGCTTTTTATTTTTCATTTTAGGATTTGGAGAGTTAATTATTTTTAAAATGAATTCTGAAGGTCTAAAGATCTAATCATATTTCTGTGTCATTGTTGAGCACATAGCAATAAGTAGTTAGGTGCTGGGGGGCATTTAAAAAATGATGTGAAGTTTGCATGAGCTTTCTTGTCTCAGATCAGAGCCAAGCAGTTCTTAAATTTTCATTGATCGAGTATTGGTTTGGTAGGTGCCATATCTTATTACTACAAATTTTTCCCATTTTCACTATGTGAAGAGTTAACTTGGGAAGATTTTAGGACTTAACAAGTGTAGGTTTCACAATCATCTCAACCACATAACCTAAGTTTTTTTGTTTGTTTTTGAGACAGGGTCTCCCTATGTAGTTGAGGCTGACCTTGCACTCATTATGTAGCCCAGACTGACTTCCAACTCATAGCTGTCCTCCTGCCTCAGTCTCCCAAGTGTTGGGATTATAGGCGTGCACCACCACCACACCCAGCTGTTTTTTTTTTTTCCCCTTCTTTAGTACAGTTAGACTTTTCTTTTCTTGGGAATAATTATTTTTCCTCTTCAAAGCATTTATTAATATTTGCCTGTATGCTGATATACATTTATATAAGTTTTTTTGTTCTTGAGTCTTACTGTGTTTTCAGGCTGGCCTTGAATTCTCTATGTAGCTCATGCTGTTGTTGAACTCATGATCCTCTTACTTCAGCCTCCCAGATGCTGGAATTACGGGCATGTGCCACCATGCCTGACTGGTACTTGTGTGATCTTCACTGTCAATTTTTGTTTAGTTCTTTTATATTTCTTATGTAGATGTGTTGAAACCTCAGCTCTCACTATATGAAGCTAATTGTATTTTACTAGTATTTTCTGTTTGTAAATGTTGTACTCATTCTGTGTTTCCAAGAAAGCAGATAAGACTGCTGTGGTTTGGAATGTTTTCTCTTTCTAACCACCTTGGAACTGAAGCTGGGAATGAGTACAATTTGAAATTTTGTGGTTTGGGTGTAAGAATTTAGCTTGAGAACTGTCTGAAGCAAAAATTATTAATATTGAAATATTTTCATCCATTAAATAAATAAATAATGAACTTTATCTCCAGTTAGTCCATAAAATTGCATATTTTTTTAAGGCTGAGAAAAGAGGGAAAAATACATGAAAAAGATCTATAGAATTTGTTATAGTCTAAAGTTGTTATCCATACTCTTAACACAAACTAAAAAAATGTCCAAACAAATTCAAATATCTATCTTAATGTTAGTCACATAATGTTCTGTTGCCTCTAAGACTTCTGAATCAGTACATAAAAATAATGTCATCAGCAAAATACCAGCTGCACTTGTTTAGCTTTTCTGATTTTTTAAAACATGTTTTCTTTAAAAGGGGCACAGTCAATACTTCACATTTTGTTGAACTGGCTATTTTGCTGAATATTTTCATATGTCATCCTAATTAAAATGATGGTTTGTTTTACCTTTGCATTTAAAATCAGAATGCATTTAGTCATTTTAAGCTCATTAAATCTGAGACTATATCTAGAACCTGATGTGTAGATAGTATGTGTACTCTTTTCTTCCTTTAGTTTGTACTCTGAAGTATAAGTGTTTATTCATTTTTAAACTTTTACTGACAGAACTTGCCTTCCTGTGATATCTGGTGATTAATGTGATCTAGGATGTCCTTGATAGTGATAAAGGCACCATGCTCAGTGTTTGGAACTCTATAAAAACAAGCAGTTTCCAAAATAGGGTATGTGAAACAGGCTGTTAGGTTGTAGGAGGAAAATACTATAACTTTTATTGGTATTTCAAACTAAGAAATGAAATTAGCTTTAACTGACATTTAATCTATGGATTGATAGTCTTTGTGTATCAGTTACATAGTGCATGAGGAAAGGATACATAAGGCTGACAGAAGCACCTTGCTTACAACTATATTTTGAACAGATTAGAGTGAATTACAGATCTACATGTAACAAGTTAGGTGGACTTAGATATGTAATTAATCATATCTCACAAAATAGCATAAAAAGATTCCTACTAAGAAATTGTAGACTGAATGCTGGGGCCAGTGGTGCACACCTGTAATTCTAGCTACTTGGGAAGCTGAAGCAGAGGGACCATAAGTTCAATCAAGGCCAGGCTAGGCAACAAGTCAAGACTGTCAGAATAAATTTTTTAAAGATTATATTAGTAATGTGAGCAAAAGTGAACATATACATGTGTCACAAGTGATGATTCTTCTATGAAAAATAAAGGGCTGGGGATTTAGCTCAGTGGCATAAGCGTTTGCCTTGCAAGCACGTGGTCGTGAGTTCGATCCCTGGTACCGATGGTACCGATTTAAAAAAAAAAAAAAAGAAGTAAAATTCAGTGATAATACAGTTTGAGAAGCCATCCAAAAACTGCAATTATAAAGAAGACAGTTGAATGTATGATGTGGTTGTATCTATACTGTTAACAATGAAAAATTCTCTTTGATTTTTTGGCTCTCAAAATACTGACTAATGGGGGCTGTCGCTATAGCTCAGTGGCACAGCACCTGCCTGACAAGTGTGAGGTGGTGGGTTCGAGCCCCAGTACCAAAAAAACCAAAACTGGCTAATGAAAGTAGGAAGCTTCTATAATTAGTCAACACATAGGACAAAAGTTAGAGTGAACTGCAGCCATTCTCAGCAACAAGGTTCCGAGCGCCTCCGATGGGAGCAGCTAAGTTCCTATCGGAGAAGCCTGCATGACAAGCTCCTCTAGGAGAACCAGTAGCCCCCAAAGAACCAACAGCTTCTGCTCTTCCTCTCCAGTTCTCCCTTTTAATGTTGGCAACAATCTTAGGTGGATTCCACACTCAGCACCATGCTGATTCAGTTTGGCTGATATTATAAGTTGACCACCAGTTATAAATCCACAAGTGGTAATTATATATATATATATATATATATATATATATATATATGTATGTGTGTGTGTGTGTGTATATATATATATATATATATATATATATATATATTTTTTTTTTTTTTTTTACCGGTACCAGGGATCGAACTCATGACCGCGTGCTTGCAAGGCAGGTGCTTATGCCACTGAGCTAAATCCCCAGCCCAAAGTGGTAATTATAGAGTCTAAGGGTGCATATATGAATATTTGCTGTAAAATGATTTCAGCTTTTCTGTTACATTATTCTTAGGCATTCTATAGCAACACAGAAGTTGATGTCAGACGTGCAGAGTACTTCAGAATGGTATCAGTTTTACTTAGATTTTTATAAAAATCTGTCTTAGTTCATTTAGTGTTGTTGCAACAAAGTACCTGGAGGCTAAATGCTTTATAAAGTAAAGAGATTTATTCGGCTTAGAATTCTGGTGGCCAGAAGGTCCAAACAGCATGGTATCTTGGTGAAGGCCTCTCTGGCTGGAAAAGCAGGAAGGGAAATGGTCTTTTGCACAAAGGACCAAGCTCATGAAGTAGTCTCATTGTTTTTTCTATTTTTTCTTTCTTTGTTTCTTTTCTTTTTTGGGAGAACAGATCTCACTGTGTATCCCAGGCTGGCATTGATCATGGTGATCCTCTCGCCTGTCTTTGAAGTGCTCAGATTACAAGCATGCACCATCACACCTGGCAAGATAGCCTCACTTTTTAACAACCCTTTCTGTAAGGAATGACTCCTTGAGAGAAACAATCCCTTCTGAGATGGTGCTTCTCCCCACATTCCTGGGACCTAATTACTTCCATTAGGCTCCATCTGTTAATATTTCCAACTCAACACTGTTACACTGAGGGCCAAGTTCCAACCACATTTAGGAAAATGAGCAAATTGTACCTAAACCATAACCAGTAAGTAAGTATAGAAACTCTGCTGTACTCTGTAAGGAGGGGAGGAGTGACAAGGAAAAATAATTTGTATTATAAGAGTTTGTCTGGTTATTTATAGCAAAGATTGTAAGAGTTATTAAACTTAAAGATGAAGTAGTTTTTTAAAAATAAAAAGGGATGTCAAATTTACTTACCCCTTTTGGATGAAAAGTGCCTATGTAATATGCTACATAGATTCAAAATAAACTAATATACCAATCAGAGGAACACTCCATCTCTTTAAAGGAGATTATTTTCACAATACGTGTGAAAGTAACTGCCCTTTTAAAAGGCAGAAATAAAAATTACAGAGTGTTATAAAAATGTGTCTTTGGGGGCCAGGGATTTAGCTCAGTGGCATAAGTGTCTGCCTGGGAAGCGTGAAGTCATGAGTTCAATCCCCTGTACAAAAAAAAAAAAAAAATTAAAAATCTGTCTTTGGAAATCTTACATGATTTTTGTTATTAAAGATGAACATGTTTATGAAAAATAATCTATTTGTATTCCTCCTCTTCTCTTCCTTCTTCCTCCTCCAGTAGTTTCTTCTCCATCTTCCTCTTCCTCTTTTCTTGTTCCTCTTCTACTACTACGACTACTTTTCATCTTCCTCTTCTTCTTCCTCTACTACTACAACTCCTACTTCTTCCTCCTATTCTCTTCTTTCCCCTTCTTCCTCATCTTTCCTCACTTTCCCCTTCTCCTTTTCCACTCTCTCTCCCTCCTCCTCCTCCCTTTTCTCCTGATTCAGTACCTGTATCAGGCATTAATCCAGTAACTTTAATTCGACCCACATTTGTAATACCAACTTCCACCTTAAATTTTTTTTTTTTTTTTTAAGTTTGAGGCAGGGTCTTGCTAAGGTGCTCAGGCTGGGCTTCAACTTGTGCTACACTGATAGTGCGGTTTGCACTAATTAAAAAAAACTCCCCAAAACTTGGGACAATATTTTTTATACTTTTGAAAGTTCTTCCAAATAAAGTTTTAGTGGATGGATAGAGGAGGTGTGATAGGGAAAGAAGAGGTGTTGTTCAAAGGGTGCAAAGTTTCATTTATACAGCAGGAAAAAGTTTTAGTGTTTTTATTGGGAGGCATAGTGATTATAGTTAGTTAGGTACTGTATCTTTCAAAATTCTAGAAAAGTAGACTTTAAATTTATCATAAAAATGTTACGTATGTAAAGTGATGGATATGTATAGTAATATGATTTAATCATTCCCCAAAGTATGCATATCACATTGTATCCCATAAATATATGTAATTATTTTTGTCAATTAAAAACATTTAAAAAATCCCAAAATACTAAAAACACTGTCACATATCTAATGGCCCATGAATGTCTTGGTAGAAATTCATCATTGTAGTCATCATGTATGATTGATACAGTCCTCTGGTTGATTGTTAAGCTTTAGTAAAAATAAATAAATGTAAGAAAATAGTAAACCAAAATAAAAAACTTCAGCAATTTTTTCAACCTGTTATTAAAAATGTTAAAATGCAACATCTTTTGATTAGTTTATAAAAACAATTGACTGACATGAGGAAAGATGGAAATTATTAGTGTAAATTCAACAAAAATTTTTGATAATTAACAGAAGGCATTTAAAATAAAAATAGTGATTTAGTTAAGTCCAACAAAGGATGTATTTCTTTATTTTTTTGTTTGTTTCTTTGAGACAGGGTCTCCCTATGCAGTTCAAGCTGGCCTTGAGCTCACTGTGTAGCCCTGGCTGGTTTGAAACTTGGAATGATCCTGCTGCCTCAGCTTCCTGCCCAGCTAAAATAATATATTTCTTTAATTTTAATCCATTTACCTTTGTAATTATCTCTTTCTTGGTTCTATAGCCATTATAATTAAGTGGTAAGATAAGCAACAGTAACAGTTCAGTCATAAAGTTATAAAATATTTAAATCAGTATTTAAAGGATATTATAATGTAATTTTTATTTTCATTTTTATCATTGTTCCACTAAAAATGTTAATATTTTTCTTAAGAATGAAGCAATCTTTTGAAAGATTAAAGGTTAATAAGATATGAAACTATTTTTAATGCTTGTAATTTTTGTTTTTAATTTCTATTTTGTCTGTATTTTATATTATCTAGCATATATTAATAAAATAGTATATATTAATAAACATGCACTTATTGGAGTACAATACAAGTTTTTCATTTATGGACTATATGATCAAAGAACTTTGGAGACCTCTCATCACTTTTGCTAAGGCAAGCAATTAGTGGTAGCAGTGATTATTCTAAACGTCCATGTTATTATTGTATATATTATAAACCAGTACATAGATTGTATTATATTTATCATGTATATTTCTTAGTTTATCTCAGACTTTGTTTTCATCTCTGTCTCAGATTTTCTTCTTTCTTTTCCCATTGTGAAAAAAAATGTTCATTGGTATTATTTTCTCAATGTCATTGTCAATGTGAGTATATAAATACATTGATGAAATTTCCAGCCTGTTCAGTTAAAATTTCTCATCTGATTATAATATACAAAGGAGGATTTGAGTGACTGTATTCTCTGTTCTCCCAAGGATACTACATTACTAGTATAGTTCTGGATGCATAAGAAAGAAATGAATTGATTAGATGCAATGAATGTCTTAGGGTAGTAGGGTTTAATTTTTTCCTAGAGTTGATTGTTTTTTGCAGCAAGTTCTTGAAATGATTTACTTTGATTGGCTTATGATATTTATATTAATAATTAAAAAAATTTTTTTAGATTACAGGTCCACCAGGTTGTGGTAAAACTCAGTTTTGTATAATGATGAGTGTGTTGGCTACATTACCCACCAACATGGGAGGATTAGAAGGAGCTGTTTTGTACATTGACACAGAGTCAGCATTTAGTGCTGAAAGGTAGTATATTTATTATTTCCATTATAATGTATTACTTTTATAATATATATAGTGTGAAAATTTTACAAGTTTCATTAATTTCTGCTTAGATCTTTATAGTTTCTTTTTTCTGTTTCAGATTTGGATGGACATTGAGGTGAATCATTAGGTTATTTATTTGGAATCATAGTATTCTTTTTATGTGTACATTTATAGCTGTAAACTTTCATCTTAGAAATGTTTTCATTATGTCCCATAGGTTTCAGTATAGTTGTGCTTTCACTGTCATTTGATTCTAGGAACTTTTTTCTTTCTTCCATGATTTCTTCTATAATCTGTTGATTATTCAATAATGTGTTATTTAATCTCCCTGTGTTTGTGTTTCTATGGCTTCTTTTACTTTCTATCTTTATTATGTTATGATTTGATAGTATGCAGAGGATTACTTCAGTTTTTATATTTAGGAATGCTTTATGGTCTAACATATAATCTATTTTGAAACATGTTCCATATGTTGTTGAGAAAAATATATATTCTGTTGTTTGCTAGAATACCATATAGATACCTGTTAAGTCCATTTGTTCAATTGTGTAGTCTAATTCTGATGTTTCCTTGTTGGGTTTTTTTGTCTGGTTCTCCTATTTGTGAGAATGTGATATTTAAGTCCCCCACTATGACTGTACGGTAAGTCCTCAACTTATGGATATTTGAGTTGTGAATTTTCACAGATACTAACAGACCTTACATTTAGTTTTTATATGCTTTATATTGTATACTTGTGTCAAAGGTGTATAAGACTCACTTTGTTGGACTTAAGGATGAATCTGACTCATGAATGTTCTCCCTGAACAGAATTTGTTTGTGTGGAACTTGTACAGATTTCATTAATTAATGCTCTGACTTGTTTGTAAGTTGGACACTTATTGTAGTGGTGTTACCTGTCCTTTAAAGTTTAATAGTTTCATTTTATGAAGTTAAGTATACTGACATTCAGTGAATAGATATTTACAATTGTTATCTCTTCTTTTGAATTGTTCCCTTTTTAAATTTTATTTATTTTTTAATTTTTATTTAAAGAAGGGAAAAATAAAGCAAAACAGAAAAAAAAATGGTAGAAACAATACAGAACTTAAAAAAAAATGGACAGTAAGAAATCACTAGTTGATACATTACATATTGTCTTCCTGGATGTAGTTGTTCATGTTTCAAAATCAAAGCATACAAAGTGGACATTCAAACAGTGAGGCTGCAAACAGCTCAGTTCTCTGATCTAACAAAAACTTAGCAACATAATTATCAATCCTATACCCTTAAATATACATGCAGTTATATCCTTTAGAGCACTTGCTTTTCCTCCTTTTGCTTTTTAAGTCCATTATCTGTTTAGTTATATCATGTTTCAGGTTGCTCAGTACCTTACTGATGTTTTGTTGTTGTTATTTACTTTTTTAAAATTTTTTCTTATTTTATTTTGAAGGTTGTAAAATACAGCAGAACAAGACAGGACATAGCCAACTGAGGCAGTACAGTGAAATTGGCACAGTCTCACAGCAGGCCATTGGGACAACAGCAATAGGCCCAATAGTATATATGGTTTTCTTCACAATAGTTGTTCCTTCAATCAGGCAGAGCAATATCGAAGGAAATACCAAAATTACAAGAACAGAATATTGAATAGAGCAATAACCATTGATCAAAACAGAGCAAAACAGAGATAAAAATATTTGCCCTCAAAGAGATGGCAGAAGAAAATCCCCCTTATTTGCTATATCGCATATACTCAAACTTGCAAGACATGCTCAGATCTCCGGCAGTCACTAGCTAGCGGGGGGTGGGGAGGAATGGGATGGATGTTGATTCTTAGCCCATACCCAGGTAGGCTCACAGCCACCCACCAGAGGGGTGAACTGGTTGCTTTATTTGCCTTATTTTTCCCAGCACCCCTAGGTCCAACATGGCGCTTCGCTGGTCTCAGGAAACGCTGATATGGTTCTTGCCCTGGGGCGGCCATGGCTTGCCAGGCCACAGCCACTTAACCATAGTGGCTTGTTGGCGACTGCCTGCTTTCCCAGCGCCCCAGGGTCCAACATGGCCCATTGCTGCTCTCAGGAAACACTGATATGGTTCTTCCCCTGGGATGGCCACGGCTTGCCAGGCCACAGCCACTTACCAGAGTGGCACGCTGGAGGCTGCCTTCTTTCCCAGCACCCCAAGGTCCAACATGGCGCGTCGCTGGTCTCAGGAAATGCTGATATGGTTCTTGCCCTGGGACAGCCGCGGCTTGCCAGGCCACAGCCACTTACCAGAGCAGCATGCTGGCAGCTGCCTCCTTTCCCAGCGCCCCAAGGTCCAACATCCCCTTTTTTATATTAAAGAGGATAAAACAGAATAAAACAATAAAAAAAAAACCAGTGTAAGAGATACAGGCCTAAAAACATTACAAAATCACAAATAGTTACCATAATGTCTTTTGATGTCTTCAAAATAGCTGCAGATAACTTCGCACACAGTAAAAACCAAATAGAACAGAATAGAATAGAAACAATAAAAACAGGACAATGAATGCAATAAAGGACTTTAAAACACGCCAGTGGTAAATCCAAAATAGCTACCATAATATATCTTGCTATCTTTAAATAGCTGCTGCTGCCATCATGTTTGACATAAACAAAACAAAAGAGAATAGAACCCAACCCAACAAAACAGTGGAAATAATATAGCACTTCCAAAAGAAGACCATAGGGAATCAAAACTGGCTGCACCCCTCAGAAGGAGATCCCCCCAGACGTCACACTGTGTACCAATATCCTCTGAACCTTTGATCAGACCACTGGCTCTAGACCTGCAATGTTTAGTGAAACACCAAAGCACCACAGGCATCCAATTGCATTTCACCTCCATAGCTACCATCACAGCCAGTGTTTCTCTGGATAAACTGGTTGCTTATGGTGGGAGTGGGACAGGGCTGTTGGATAGTACTTTGTTTGCCAGCCTGAGAACTGGAAGGGGCTGAAGTCTGACTGTTCCAGTCTGGTGGGGGTCCGCATATGGCGCTGGTTTGCTCACTGATGTGTCCTTTGTTCTCTCTGTCTGCAAATGGTGCTGACTAACGGGGAGAGGCTAGGGTCTGGCTGTTCCAGTGTGGTGGGGCTCCATGCATGGTGCTGCTTCCCAGACTGGTTTGCGTGTTGATATGTCCTTTGTTCTCTCTATCCCTGATCTGTGAAAGAATTATTCCCTTTACCAATGTATAACACACATCTCTGTCTCTTCTGATCAATTTTGGCTTGAAATCTGCTGTGTCTGAAAATAAGATAACTATTCATACTTGTTTTGGGGTTCTAGTTAAATTGAATGTTACGGTTTATGTCTCAATGCCCACCAAAAGACTCATGCAGTCATGGGGGTGGTCTAGACTTTGTGATTTTGTTTTTTTGTTTTTTGGTTCTGGGCATCAAACTCATAGCCTTGTGCTTGCCAGGCAGGTTGCTTATACCACGAGCTAAATCCCTGACCCTAGAGTTTGAGATTGATTCATGATCCAGTGCTGTAATCATGGGTATGAGTGCTACACCTATGCTAGGGTGGGTAGCCTACATACAACATAAGGGACAGAAAAAGTCTGCTTGGTGCTCGTCTCTTTTGCTCTTAGTGCTTTTGCTGTTTTCCACTGCCACAAACTTTTTTTTTTTGGTACCTGGGATTGAACTCATGACCTTGTGCTTTCCAGGCAGGCCCTTATGCCACCAAGCTAAGTGCCCAACAGTTGCTGCCATGAACTGTTGGCCTCTGCCATGAGCCACCCTGCCTTGGAACCAGCTGATTATGTACTGAAAGCTCCACAAACTATGAGTTAAATAAACCTTTCCTTTTTTAACTTTGAGTGTCAGGTATTTTGTTTCAGCAATGAGAGAAAAGTAACCAAGATATCGAGTATCATTTTCCATCTTTTCACTTTCAGTTTACGTGCTTCCTTTTGGATTGGGTGTGTCTTCTGTAGGCAATATATTGGTACATTATAGTTTTCATCCAATCTGCCAACTCGTCTTTTGATTAGTGAATTGAGACTATTTACAATGAGTTATAATTGTAAGTTGTTTATAGAATCTTGTCATTGCATTATTTCTTTAGTGCTGATTCCTTTTTGTTTGTTTGTTTGACTGCTCTCCCAGTTAGACACATACTTTGCTTTGGGTTATTTGATGCTGGTGGTCTCCATGTTTTTGTTGAAGACTTTCTGAAATATTGGATTAGTGGTCATGTATTTCTATTAGGGTCCTGGCCAGGATCCCCAGTGTCTCAAATGAGTGTGCGGTGAAGGCTTAAATAAATGAGACAAATTATGGTATGATTTTAGGGCTCCAGGAGGATCAAAACCCTCTAGCAGAATTCTAGACAAAGAGCTTCTCTGGGCAACCCATATTTTCTAGGTTTTCAAACAAAGAGAGGATTCTGAGGAAAGTGTGGGAACTGAGCAGGATCTTGAGAGTCACTTCAAAGACTTCTCCAAGTAGTAAATTATGCTAATTTAGGGGAACTGTCATCTACATGATGATATTTATGGAAGGAGTGAGACAGCAGGAATGAGATGCCTGCAACTGCAGTCTATCTACTTAATTGGAGCTGGAGCCAGGTATCCTCAGCTGTGGCCTTATCGTGCCCTTTGAGGTATTTCTGGCATCACAGGCCAGAGACCACAGGTCTCAGCCAGGACCAGTGATTCACAGAGGTTCATTTATTAGGAATCAGCTCCCATTGCCAGACAAGGGGCCAGAGGCCTAGGACAGCCTCACAGATAAACACAGAAAGCCAATTAGTTAATTTTAAATCCTGCTCATCACCACTTTCTTTTTGTAGTGGTCTCCAACATATTTCTTTAGAATTTCTTTGGAAAAGAAAGGAAAGTCTTCATCTAATTTGAAGCCTAATTGTATAGGTTATAAATGTTTGGTTTGATAATTATGTATTGTATTATCTTGTTTAACTCAATTAGCTTATTTATTTTTTCTTTAAGCCTATCATACATTTGATTAGCAAAAGCCTTTATTTGTTTAATGAAATCCTTTGTGAGCTCCTTAAATTTATACATTTGCTTACAAGTTTATTTTATTTCTTCAAATGCTTTAACCATTTGGTTTTTAAATTGTGTGACTATATCTTCCTCTCCTTTAGTGACCATGAGATTGGCTTTGGGGGTATCTTGTTATTTTACTTTTTCATGTTTCTGTTGTTTCTGTCTGATGGGTCAAAGATCAGTTAGGGTACAGAAGCTCTATGACTACTGTGGAGATCCTTTTGGTTAGGTTCTGTCTCCCTGTGATGTTTCCCTGGGTTTGGTTATGTTTTGGTGTTTATATTCCTTTTCATCCTATTCAGCATAATATTTGAGGGTCTTGTTCTTTGGGCTTGATTCCCAGGACCATTCAGAGAAGAAAAAATACAAATGGCAGCCGTGTTGACAGTACAATGACAAGGTGGATAAGGGCATACATTAAAAACCAATTTAAAGCAATAACTGTGGTATTATTAACAATGGATATTATTAATAGAGTCAAAGAACAGTGAATCATTGAAATGCCATAAGCATCAATAATAGTTACAGGTGTAATTTCTTAATAATATTAAAGAGTTATGCAATAATAACATAGAAACAGACATACCAAATATTGACATACTGTAGCTATCTACTAAAGCAACAACTATATCATTTACAATAAAAATTTAGTAATAACAGCATATAGTCAACTAAATAAAAATTAGTAAAGCTTAATTATAATAATGGAATATGTGGGAGAAGGAAAATAAAAGAAGTACAGTTTGAAAAAGAAAAGGATGAAGAGAAGGTAGCAGAAAAGTGAGATAAAAAGATTTAAAGAGTAAAAGTTACTTTTGCCTAATGGAACTAAGCAAAAGTAACATAAAAAGACAAACATAAAAAGATAAAGGGGGGATTCTGGGAAGATAATGGAGGGCTGAGCAGCAGAGAAAGAGCCTCTTCTAGATTTAGTAATTTAGGAAATGTAGGAATTAGGAAATTTAGGTTAGATTTAGTAATTAGGAAATTTAGGAATTTAGTAACATGGAGAAGAGAAGAGGAGGGAACTGAGTTCTTAGGACCCAGGAAAGACCTGAAGTGAGAATTGAAGCCTACTAGGAGAGAGAAGAGAGAGAATTTAATGAAGAAGGAGGTAGCAGGTAGCACTTTCTCCCTGTCTCACTGTATGGGAGGGGTGGCTTGAACCTGCAGAGATACATGATGACTGTTGGCAACTTCAGAGGCCTCTAGAAGAAGTGCGCCAGTTGAATGGAGCATTGGATGCAGGCAACTGAGGGGCTGGTGAGTTATTCTGGTTTAGACATCCCAAAGAGACTGATTGGGTGGTTGCCATCTTGGAGAGGGGCCAACTGAGCTCAAATTCAAAACAGTTGCAGGATGGCTCCATCTGGCAGGGTTAGGTTAGGCTGCCAAGTTCAAGTCAGCAGCAGGAGAGGAACTGAGTTTAAGCTGGTGGAAGGCATATGAAGTTGAACAAATTGGGTTCTAGCCTTACAGCTAGAAACCAGCCTGAACTTAAGTGTAACTGAAGGTACAGGCTTGCTGGGATTATCCACTGCCCTGCCATAAAGCCAAGGCTGGCTTGCTGAGGTTAATTCCTATCAGGTCCTAACCTAGATCCCCGATCTCCCAAATGAGTGTACAACGGAGGTTTAAATAAAATAAGACAAGTGGTAGGATTTTAGGGCTTCAGGAGGGTCAAAACCCTTTAGCTGAGCTCGAGACTCTGAGGGCTAAGACCAAGACTTCTGGACTGCCCATTTTTGTTAGCTCCAAAACAAAGGGAGGGGAAACTGAGGAAAGCACAGGAAATGAGCAGGACCTTGAGAGTCACTTCAAGGACATCTCCAAGTAATGAATCAAATCAATTCAGTAGAACTGTCATGAAGACATGGTAGAGGTGAGACAGTAGGAGTAATTCCTGCAGCTGCAATCTCTATCTACTTAATTGATGTTTGAGCCAAGTGTCTGCAGCTGTGGCCTGATCTTGCCCTTTCAGGTATCTGGCCGCACAGGCCACTACAAGCCTCAACCAGGACCAGTGATTCATGGAGGTTCACTTACTATGAATCAGCTCTTGTTGCCAGGCAAGGGGCCGAGGCCTAGGACAGACTCTCAGATAAACAGAAAGCCAATTAGTTAATTTTAAATCCTATTCAGAGCTGCTTTGTAGTGGTCTCCAACAAATTCCCTTGAGTCTGGACTCTTTCTGCCCATGTTACCTACCAGTGACAGCAGAAACACATTTTGAAATGAACATTTTTTTTCTTATTTTTTTTGGTTTTTGTTTTTTCTTATTTGTGCTTGTTTTTATATGAATGTGAATATGGTTTCTAGTTTTTTTGTTGTTTTGTTCTTCTTTCTTTCTTCATTTTCCATCTAGTCTTCACTAGTTTCCCAAAATTTGTGTAAGCTTCCTTTGTCATCAGCTTTGCTTCTAATCTATTTCTCTTTTTCTATTCTCTATTCCCTCACCCCCTAACCTCCTTTACATTTTCTCCCATCAGGGTAAAATTACCATGTTGAGGACTTATTTACTGTATGCAATTTTCTGGTTTGTTTTAGATTTTGTTATAGCACTACAAATCTAGTTCGTATAGATAAAGAAGGCAAATTAATTGTTACCACAGTTCACCATTTTCTAGGCTATGTTTGAGTCTATTGTTACTGTTTTTTGTACTACTTTAGCCAAGGTGACATAATTGTTTTAATCAGTTGTTTTTCCTAGTATATTACGACTGAGATTGCCTAAGGGTCATAAAGTATACTATAGGCCAGTACCAAAGAACCAAAAGTTGGGCCAACTAGGCAGCAATTTCTTGTCTTGAATAAATTGAAGTGGTAGGCTCTTACAACAAACTCTATCCAAAAGCCAGCTATGTCTGGGAGACATCTCTAAGAAATAGTCATTTCTAAGGGTTCAAAATACTAGCAATAAGACTACTTGCCATAAGTAATTTATAAGTATCAACCCAGGAATTAAACTAAAAAAACTCCAGAAAATTAGAAGACACTTAAACAAGATAAAACCCTAGACTTCCAGCTTTGAAAGGCAAACCCATGGGCAGTGTGGTGGAAAATTGGAAATCTACCCACTTGGACTCTGAAGTGGTAACAGTGGAAATATCAAAGCAGATTAATTAGGCACTAGAAAAAAGTCAAGTCAGGTATAATTTCTTAGATAACTACAGAGATGGTGACTTTAATGAAAAACATGCTTAGTGATTCTAGTGCAGACACAGATTTTTAAAAAATAGAGCAGCTTAGGAAAATGATGGAAACTATGAATGCCCAACATAGGAAAGAAAAGGAATCCATAGAAGAAATTTAAATAGATACCTAGGATATTTAAAATTTCATTAAAAGTATATGCAGCAGAATAAGTTGGGAGGATATAGAGTATCAGATCTAGTTGAAAAGATTGAAGTATTGCAGTTAGTAATCATAAAAAGAATTCTTAAAAATAACAAGGGACCATGAGAAATCAATCCAAAAGCTGCTAGGTGATGGAAAGAATGACATAAATTTGATTGGAGTCTGAAAAAATGAGGAGACAGTGTAAAAAAACACAAAAAACCTGTTCACAAAGGTAATGGCAAAAAAATTCCCAAGCAGGGAAAAAGTATTTGGCATACAGATAAGTGAGGCATATAGAACTCTGATTATCTTTCATAAAAATAAAAATCTATACCAAGGCATATAGTAGTTAAGAGCTCACAAATTTAACACAGTAACAGATTATTAAAAATTTCTAGAAAAAAGAAACAAATCACAGCAGAGTTCTCCACATAAGCCCTGAAATGAAGCAAAGCTTGGAGTAAAGTATTTCAACCCCTAAAGAAAACAATCTCCATCCCAGATTGAGGCACACCACAAAAGTATGTTTCAAAATTGAAGGAGAAATAAGGCACTTCCATGACAAGGAACATCTGAGGAAATTTGGAAACAGCACTCCCAAATGTTCAGAAGGACATTCTAGAAAGCGATAACAAGGACTACAATTCCATGAACCCCAACAGGAGTAATCCACTAGGCAAGGTAAACAATTAAACAAAAGGGAGAAAAGCAAAGGAGGAGCCAACAACAGGAAAATAACATGACAAGGATAAGTCAATACATAATCAATTATAATTGTCAATGTTAATGGTCTCAATTCTCCAATCAAAATACACAGACAAGCAGAATGAATCAAGAAACAATGCAACAATATGATGCATACATGAAACAATTCAAAAAGAAATTCATAGACTTAAAGGATGGAAAACAATACTTCAAGTGACATGAATCCAGAAAAAAGGAGAGGTAGTGTGTTGGTTACTTTTCTCTTGTTGCTAAGACAAAATACCCAAAATCCAAAAATAAGGAACAAGAGGTTTATTTAGCTCACAATTTGTGGAAATTTCATTCCATAATCAGCTGGATCCAAGGCAGGATGGCATGGCACAGGGGCAACACTTGAAGGTGGCAGAAGACAGCAAAGCAACAACAAGCCTCTTTTCCTCCCTTATATTCTACACAGACCACACTCCTAGGGCATTTCTAGCACTCACAAAATCTCCTTGCCCTTCTTTTGGTCAGTTTACCCCTAATGCAGGCTTCTGCTAAGTTCCAGGAGGGAGGGCGGGCCCACGGTGGAGATTGTGGGCAGTTTACCCCTGATGCAGGCTTCCCCTAAGTTTCTGGAGGGAGGGTGGGCCCATGGTCTCCTTGTCCTTTTGCAGAGGTTGAGGATATTTACAAACTAAGGACCCTGGCTCCCTGCTGAGTTGCTTAATAAGACTTCTTCTCAAGCTGACACAATGTATCAGCCATAACAGGTAGCTATTCTATTAGCAGATAGTGAATTTCAAGCCAAAACATTTAAAGAGACAAAGAAGTCACTACATCCTTGTAAAGGGAATGATCCAAGGGGAAGAGATAGCAATCATAAATGGATATACAACAAATACCAGTGCGTTCAACTATATAAAACAAATACAGGAATGAAAAATCAAGTAAACCCTAATATGATTATACTGGAGAATCTCAGTAACCCCAGCACAAAAAGACAGATCAGCTAGACAAAAAAACCTCAACAATGAAATAGTAGAACTAAAATGTTTCAAGTATGAGCCTCAAAAAGGATTGTTTCAGTTCTACATGTTTTGTAGCATCATCTCCATTTTGGCTTATGAAATAAGCTTTCTGTTCATCACAAGTGAGAAAGTGTTTGAAGGGTTAATATGAGGATGGATTGGATTCACATATAGGGAATTTAAGGTCATGTGATAAAAATGGAAAGATATGTTTGGGTAATTTTTTATAAAAAAAGGAGGAAATGGGTTCAAACCCCAGTAGCAAAAAAGAAAGAAAAAAAGGGTTAGGGTAGAAAATAGAGAAAAAACCCCCTCAAATTTAAAATGCATTAAAAGAGTATGGTGACACATGCCTGTAAATCTCTGCACTTGGGAGGTGTGGCTGGAGGTTCCCTGTGAATTTAAAACCAGCTTGGGCTACATAAGCAAGTTCAAGGCCAGCCTGCACTACATGAAGAGGCCTTGTCTAAAAGAAAAAAAGCATTAAGAAAAATAAAATGATGAAAACAAACTTTGCAAATCAGTTACTTTAAAGCACTTGAATCATATTTTAAAAGCAGTGTATTAACTTTTATTAACTTGTATGCTAACCATGATTATTATGGACTGCTATTGTACTTCCAGACTGGTTTAACAATTAGATACTAGTATATTGTGGGCCTAATCCCTGAGGTACATAGGATTGTCTTGAGGAGACAATGCTATGGTCTTTTAGCCAGACATAGTGGTGCATACTTATATTCCCAGAACTCTGGGGAGCTGAGGCAGTAGGACTTCAAGTTTTAACCCAGCCTGGGTAATTTAGTGAATTAGTGAGGACATATTTCAGAATTTAAAAAAAGGCTGTGTGGTGGATTGAAAACTGATGGTCAACTTAAATACCAGCTGAACTGAATCAGCGTGGTGCTGAGTGCAGAGGGTCCATCTGAGGACTGTTGCCAGCATAAAAAGGAGAAGCAGAGAGGAAGAGAGTAGCATTGTGGGTTCTCCTAAGTGTTGTTTTTGATGCTGTTGGTTTTCCTGTTGCCATAGGTTCTCCTGGAGGAGCTTGTTGAACTTCTTTCCTGAGGTGAACCTGGCTTTTCTCATTGTCAAAAGAACTAGGAACCTTGTTGCTTAGAGGATTTCTGTTCTTTACTCTGAGCATTATTTCCTTGCTCCAGAGGGGAAGATGTGTGCTGTTTAATCTCCAGGAGAAGCTTGGCATGCTAACTTCCTGATATGAACTCAGCTGTTCTCATTGTTGGAGGAGCTCAGGACCTCATTGTTGCTGAGGATGGTTGTGATATTTTTCAGGGAGCCCTGGTCCTTTGAGCATCGCTTCCCGGCAGCAGTGCAGAACTCTCAACCTACTGGCACAGATCCTTCATCCTGTTAGCACAAACTTTCTGGCTTCTACCGCTGATATTTGGGCCTTCCTAGCACAGATCCATGAAATAGACTTGCATGAGTCATTGTCATGGGCTCTATGTCTTCAGCTCAACTCGTGCAGGACGTTGCTATGGGATCCAGGCTCTTGGCTAGATTTTCTAGGTATTTAGTGTATGAAAAGACTTCCTGTACTTTCTTTGTATTTGACTCCTTGAATGACCGTAAATAATACTATGAAGTTTGTGTTTAGTATTGTCTTGTTATCTTTGCAATCCCCGACTAAAACAGGCTGAGATGTAGTTCAGTGTGGAGGCCATGAGTTCAATCTCCATTCCACCCCTACAAAAGGTCTGTTTTTATTTGTCTTATCTATTTGACTTCTGTTTAAAATCTGATAGTCCTAGGTACCATGTGCTTGCATAAACCTTGAGAACATAGATAGATAAATGAATTCAGTGATCCATTCCCATAAATACTAGCTATTGGAATTTTGACAACCATGAAAATTCCAGTCTGTATGAATTGAAAAAAAATAAGATGTTATCACTGTTAGAGATAATTAGAAAATTATGGAACTAGGGGTTAAGAGGTGAAAAGAAAGACATATGGATGATAAACAGTAATAAAGGTTCTTGAAATACAGCTTTAGGGGGAGTTATGGTTTATATCTAAATGTTCCCCTAAAGCCTCATGTGCCTAAAAGTAGGGAGTTTTGAAGTGACTGGATTATGGGGTGGGGAGGTGTAGCTGGCTTCTGGTTGGGGTAGGGGTTCTGGTTGGAAGAGGTGAGTTGCTGGGAGTGTTACTGGATTCTGGGGTGCTGATGTCTCTGCTGAGAGGTAATTTCTGGGTCTTTGGTGTCTCAAACAAAGAATTGAGTGAAACAAGCAATATGGTGGTATAGTTTCACATATATTAGTGGTAGGAAAAATAAAAGTGGTAGGAAACATTAAAAATGAGGGGTAAGAGAAAAACTAACTCTGCAGAGCAAGTTTGGGCCAAGTAAAAGAGACGAACAATAAAAACCAAAATAAAAATATTAAAATACAAATAAAAATATACCCCAGGCAGGGCTGGGGACTTAGCTCAGTGGCATAAGTGCCTGTCTGGCAAGCGTGAGGTCATGAGTTCGACCCCTGGTACCACGTGCTTGCATAAACCTTGAGAACATGGATAAATAGATGAATTCAGTGATCCATTCCCATATATGCTAACTATCGGAATTTTGAAAGTTGTGAGAATTCCACTCTATATCAATTGGAAAAAAAATGTATATATACCCCAAGGGTGGGCTAACGTGAGGTGGCACATTAACGAGCTTTTAATGGTGATTTTCTCCATTCATTTTCATATTTTTCCCAGCTGATATCAAATTTACAGGTTATCCTATCAAAAACCTGCTAGAGTTCTTGTCAGAAGTCCACATATGGATTCCTGAAAACTGTTTTATGCATGTGTCCTGGGATTTTTGTAGTTAACAGGTCGTGCTTATTCCCCCAGCCAGTTTTGTCATACCCTACCTTCCTACCTCAGGGTCATGACCCAGATGGCTACTCTGTCCACCTCCCCCCTTCATTCTGTTTCCAGGTTCCCATGAGGTTAGTAACTTTTCCACCAAACACTCCCACCATGCCTTCTTCCCTTGAAGCTAGCTGATAATGCACTGTGGCCATGAGCCAAAATAAACATTTTCTTTAAGTCGCAGGTGTCAGATATTTAAACCTGGCAAGGAAAGTGTTCAGGATATTAAAGGAAAGTAAAATGGATAAAGGAAAATAAAACTGTCTCTTAGAACTGCAAATGAAAAGGATTTGATAAATGTGTCAGGAAACCTGGAAGATCTGATGAAGCAAAAGTTGGGACCAAGGACCCTGGGAGGTAAGATATAGGACTGGAATTTGACATGAGGGAAATGGACATTCCTGAGTTGTAAGGAAATCAGAGAAGCTTTGAAAATGGGAAAGAAAAGTTACAGTCAAGTGGAGGATGAAGCTGTTAATGAAATAATTGCCAAGACATGTCACCAGGATGCCAAGACCTACAACCTAAAAACCTAAAAAGACCTAAAACCTAAAAAGGTTTTTTGGTGCACTTGAGAGACAAAGACAGAGATAAGAAAAGTCTTTATTGCCAGTGAGACCTGCACCATGCTGGGACCTGGGGTGCCGGGAAACCAAGCAACCACTCCCCTCCCTGGTGAGTGGCTGTGAACATGGCAGGCTTCGGTGGCACAGGACAGGAGCCACTGATGTCTCCTGAGACCTGGGCCATGCTGGGACCTGGGGGGCCGGGAAGCCAAGCAACCACTCCCCTCCTTAGTGAGCAGCTGTGAGCATGGCAGGCTGCTGCAGCCCAGGGCAGGAGCCACCAGCATCTCCTGAGACCTGCGCCATGCTGGGACCTGGGGCACCAGGAAACCAAATAACCACTCCCCTCCCTGTTTTGTTTAATTTCAACATATATGAAAGTATGGACAGCTATTTTGAAGAGAACAAGAGACACTATGACAACCATTAGTGATTTCCCTATTGTCTGGTTTTGAAGACCTAAAATGCCTTCCTCATTCTATTTGGATCATTTTTATACTATGTTGTTTTGTATGAATTCTCTATATGCGAAGATATGGACAACTATTTGGAAGAAAACAAGACAGTATGATAGATAGTGAAGATCTCTGGTTGTCTAACTTTGAAATTTATATGTCTTACATTGCTTTCTTATGTCCTGTTTTGTTGTGTTTAAAGTTACCCCTTTAAAACAAAAAAACAAAAAAAAAGGGCTGCTGGAGACTGTGAGGACCCTCAAACAGGGGAAGATGGGAAATAACTTTTATGGAGATGGACTAGGGGTGGAGACTAGGTCGTGGTGTTGGGAGAGGATTGGAGGATCTTTGGCACATGTGCAAAAGAAGAGCGGGAAGTTTATTTTGGTTTTGGAAGAAGAACACGGAAGTTGGTATTGAAGGGACACACTATCATTCTAGGCCCAGCACCATGTTGGGCAGGTGCCACGATCAGTCTGGCAGCATCTTGTATGAATGGAACCCATCAGCAAGGAATCAACCCTCTCTTCTCTGTCCTTTGAGACATAGTAGGTAGAAATATAAGCACAGTTTATTTTAAAGCAGATAAAGAGAGGATTATGCCTCCAGAGAAGGATGGCAGAGCCTTAGAGAAACCTGCACTGGGTAAGAATTTAGGTTTTAGAGGTAGGAAAAATAAAAGTGTTTTTATGCACACAAGAGTTACCCATGGGGTTCAGGGAACTTGGGATATGATACTTAGCCTTTTTAAGAGATTATTTTGGAATTGCAAATTTTCTTCCTTATTCTTTTTAGATGGTCAGTCTTCTCTAGTGCCTTAGTCACGTAAGAAATTTAATAAAGAAATTTATTAAAGAAAAAGTTGTAATCTTAGTCAGGTCCTACCCAAGGCACAAAGGTTTTTAAAGATTGTCTCCTTTTCTGATATCACTGGGCCATAGGCTATAGCAACCTGGTATGCTATGTGCCTTGTTTTGGAAATGAACAGTACTGTGTCATGATGAATGTATACAATGTATAATCTTAAAATATCATTATACTCTGGAATTGCTTGGGGTCTGAGACCTAATAAGTGACCATACATTTTTTTATATACTTAGGTCTTTGTTTCTTCATTTAACTAAAACTGGCAAAGCATGTTATTTTGAACTCTTGTGCTTTAGGCCTGCTAATGACGAACTAACTGCCCATCAAGATGTAAAATTACAGTGGTTACTACTAAGAATAGAAAGGAGGTGTACATACTGTGTTGGTACATTTCAGATATAATGACTGAGCTTAAATCTAAAGGTGCTGCAATATTTGGTGTATATGTTACTTCCCAGGTTCCAAGTGTCCTACAGATAGTGCTGATTCCTACCAGACTAGAATGTCACTTTTACTGAACTGGTTATATATAGATGAAAGCATGGCAGGTAGTCATACTGGTCAGCCATGACTTTGAGAGTTTCTTAGTATCAGTGTGGTGTTAGGACCATTGACCTATTTGCTAGTTGGTGTCAATCTACAATCTTTGATTCAGAAGTTGATAGTTTCCTGAACAAAACAATATGGTAAGGGCAGATTAAATCCCCTCCCATTTTTTGAGATGATTAAATGAGGCCGGGTAGGGTTTCCTCAGTCTAGATGCAGTTGCCTTATCATTTATCAGTTTGTATAAGTTAAGGTACAAAGAGATCCTGAAAGATTTCTGTGATAGAAAGTAGAAATTAGCTATAAGTACTTACATAATAACAAAACTTTGGAATTTTCTGGAATTAAGGAACTTATAGATTCACATTATTATATTTAGTAATATATATTGAATGAATGATCAAGAAAATGGTACATATATACAAGAAGTTTTAAGAAGCTATAAACATATTTCAGCACTTTTATGGTGCTTTATTTCAACTAGCATTTTGAAAGATTTTTCATTAGTCAGGTGTTTTATTTCAAGTTGGTGTGTGACCACTGATGAAAAACTTTTATATGAAAGCTGTGAAATCACAGGAGGAGCTAATGTTGAACAGGGTTTTTGCTCCTTAACTAACATATGTCTTCTGATTCAGGGAGTGCTTAGGAAAGAAGTTTATTTATTCATAAACAGATAACTCTTTCCAGAACTGAAATGCATTGTACCTATTAGGCCTAAATTAAGACATAGTCACTGGCCGGGCGTGGTGGCTCATGCCTGTAATCCCAGCACTTGGGAGGCTGAGACAGGAGGATTGTTGCGAGTTCAAGACCAGCCTGGGCTACAAAGTGAGCTCAAGGCCATCTTGAACTGCACAGCAAGACCCTGTCTCAAAAAGACCAAAAAAAAAAAAAAAAAGACATAGTCACCTCCAAGGTTAGACTTACTGGGAAAGAAAAACTGCAGTGTGGTCTGAAACCTGAAAAAGAAGCATGCTTCTAGCCCCTTTTCTGAGGCTTTCTACCATAGCATACTTTGATTTTACAATTGATTATTAGCATTATTGTCTACTACAAATGACTGACTCTAGGCATGGGACAATGAGAGTAGTTGTAAGATTACTGAATGTAGGAGGTTAAGTTGGATAGTAGGAAAGGCATTTGGGAAGTTGGTAGTGTTTTCTTTCAGGATATCTTCATTAGCAAATGACTTATCCACAGAGTAGGAAATAGTTTAGAAGTAAAGCTTTTAATACATTTTCAGGGTTTGATTCATGTATATCTCTTTATGCAAAATGCTTTTAGTGCATTGCTAAGAGTTACCAGAATCCTAACAGTTGCAGCATTGCTGAAAAATCCAAATTCAAAGTCTTCTCTCAAACTTAAGGCAAACTCATAGCTGTGAACCTCTGTAAAAATCACAAAGAAAGTTAAACACTGCTTAGGGCAAACATTCCCATGCCAAAAGGGAGAATTAGGCAGATAGAAACTGGACCAAAGACAGAAGACAGAAAACTAGGAGGGCAAACATTAAATCCATGTCCAGCACTTAGGGCAAATTGTAGCAAGATATGAACTTCAGTTTTGGAGGTCCCACTTCTATGGCATTGATTGTAGTTATAACACTTGTGGAGTGGCTTTGCTCACTCTTTTTGACTTTCTTCTGATATTTCATGTTCTCAGCTTTTCCAGCTTCTTAGAGTCTGTATTGCACTTTTGAACTCATTTTTACAGCTTCATACACTGCCTGGCCTCCCAGGCCTTTTCCTGAAATCTGGGAAGAAGCTTCCATAAATCTGTGAATCTTGCATTCTGTGTGCGTGAAAATGAGCAACATGTGAATGATATCAAAGTCTGGCACTGGCTCTGACAGTAAGCAGGTCCTATTGTATCATGGCTGAATGGGACCCTGAGTGCCTGTATTGCTGAGCACTATGAACCAAATCCGGGTGAACAGATTATATAGGTGGCCATTTTTAAGCCCAGTGCCCCGAGACTCTCTTCTCAAAGCAAAGTCTTTCTCTTTTGCAATTTTGAGCTTTTGAAGGATGGGGTCTTTGGGGTTCCTCACATGTCTGGAAGGAAGCCTGCTTATTGTCTTGTTGGTTGTAAAATACAGTATACCTCAGTTGTCAAAGCTCAAACTTTCCATTACTCAAATAGCAAAATTTGAAAAAATCTGCTTTGTGTTTGTAACTTTGCTTGATAGTCAAACCAAAAATCAGGGTTAAAAAAACCCTGTACAGGCTAAGAGTGAATCACAAAGGTATGATGCTTCACTTTGAGCACAACTCTCTCCCAGACAACATATAGGGCTTGTATAATTTTTGGGCCTCAGAATCAATTATTTAGTTTTCTCTTATTTCTTTCTCTCTCTGTCTCTTTTTGTTGTGTTTTGTTTTGAGACAGGGTCTCACTATGCAGTTCAGACTGGTCTCAGACTCACTTTCTTGCCCATGCTGGCCTTGAACTCATAGTGATTCTCTTGCTTCAGCCTCCCAATTGCTAGGTTTATTAGGTCTGTGCCACCATGCCTGGCTTCCATTATGTCTTATGGGGAAAATATGTTCAGTTCTTGAACTTTTCAGTGTTTCAGCATTAATTTGAAACAAATTGAGTTCAACAGCCAAGATACCACTGTACATGGCTTTTTAATGTTAATTTTTTCAGCACCTATGCTCTTCTCTGCTCCATCTTTGAGACTGCTTTTTTTTCTGGCAAAACTGAAAATGTTTGAAATCACTTAGTTGTGGTGTTTGCTGTCGATTCTCAATGTAGAGCTATCTGAAAGCCCCTAACAGTATCCATGCCACAACCCGAATGCTGGACTGCCTTGAAACTTCTTCTGCCAAATTAGTCTGTTTTAATCTCAGTCTCTCACAAAGTCTTGGGACATGAGCAAAATGCAGACATATTTTCTGCTGAAACGTATGCACATGGCCTGAAATATAACTGCAGATGGAGTCCTTGCTCCTAACTGAAATATGCTGAGCCTAGTTTTTTGTCTGTATTTTTTAAAAAGAATTTTTATCAATGTTTTGGTTCTCTGAGCTTTGACCAAAATCACCCAGCTAGCTCAGCTTTCAACATCCTGGGACTTTTCTAACTGGCATCTCCAGACCTTTACAAACTCCTTCTAAATACCAGTTTTAGAAGGCTTCTGAACCATATGGTCACGTATAGTTCTGGCAGCAAGCCCACTTCTCTGGTACCAAAATCTGTCGTCACTTTTCTTGTCACTAGGACGCAATTATCTGACACCTGCAATTTAAAAGAGGAGTAGTTTACTCTGGCTTACCATTTATAGAGATTTCAGTCCCTAGTCAGCTGGCTCCAAGGCAGGATGGCATGGCATAAGAAATGGCAGAGGAATGCTGCTCACAAAATGGCAGACAGGAAGCAGAGAGACTGAAGCAAGGGGACAGAAAGGGAGAGAAACTCTTCTAGACCATACCTACAGTAACTGTCTCTCCTGACTGGCCTCTACCTCCTAACAGTAACTCAGCTGTGAGCTTCCATAATCCAGTCCTCTTTAAAAGCCCCACCGTGACGCTTTGGGAGTACATCCAGATTTAAGCCGTAACACCCCTTGTCAGTTTCATCAGTCTTTTTAAAGAGCCAGCTTTTGCTATCATTGATTGTTCTTTGTAATTCTTTTATTTTCTATTTCATTCATTTCTCTTCTTCACTACAGTATTTCCTTCACTCTGCTTACTTTAGGTTTCATTTGTTTTAGGTAAAGTCTTGGTCATTGAGTTTGGACCTTTCTTATTTTCTAGCATAAACACCTAATGTTATAATTTGGCCTCTAAGTACTATTTTAGCTGTGCCCTACAGAGTTTTTAAAAAACAATTTTACTGAATATATTGAAGGTGTGCAACATGGTGTTATGGGACACATGTAGGTAGTAAAAGGTATCTCCTATCAATGTTGATATGCTACCTTTTAATTTTCATTTATTTCAAAATATTTTGTAACTTCTCGTGATTTGTTCTTTGAAAGTGTTTAGGTGTTTTTGGAAACTTGAAATACACATGAGAATTTCTGAATATTTTTATAGTATTTCTAATTTAATTCATATAACATTATCTATGATTTCAGCCTTGTTAAACTTATTGAGACTCTGGTCTGTTGTGACTGTGTCACATTTGAGCAGAATATAAATATGTTGTGCTGCTGCTGAGTGTTCTATATGATTAGGTCAGGTGAGTTGATAGTATTATTTAGGTTTTATATATCCTTACTGATTACTTTGGCTAATTGTTTTAAAAGGGATATTCAAGTTTCTAAGTGTAATAGTAAATTTGTCTCTTCTTCCTTTTATGTGTTTTTTACTTCATGTATTCTGAAGCTCTGTTCTTTTGTACACACAGTAGCAAATATTTTAAACTTTTTGGGCCATAAATCTTTTTTGTTTATTTTGCAGCTGTGTAACTTTTGGACTAGTATAAAATCAGCCATACTAATAGATAAACAAATAAGGGTACCTGTGTTCCAGTAAGATTTTGTTCATAAGAACAAACAGTGGTCTGAGTTTGACCTTTAGTGCATGATTTAATAACCTCTATTTTATTTATTTCCTTGAGCAAATTTATAAGATTAATAATAGTCGTTTTAAGGTCTATACTAATGGCATCTATATAGTTTTTGGTTTGTTTTTATTAAGTTTTTTCCTACCTGTGGATCTTTTCTTCTACTTTTACATGTCTGGTGATTTTTTAATTGGGTGTGAACACTGTGAATTTTATGTTATTGGGTGCTGGGTTTTAAGGTATAGTTAAGTTTATTCTGAGCCTTTTGAAGCTTGCTTTTAAATTTTATTATGGCAGATCCCAAGTAGTCTTTACTGTGTATAATGAGGTCTCTATTCTTTGCTGGTTTGGGAGCATACAGTGTGCTCACTGGTGTATGAATACTATGGAGTAAGACCCGTGATTTCTCCTGGTTCTTCCTTGGGTAGTTTTCCTTTACGCATAGGCAGATTAGTTCTTGAGTGGACTCCTCTGTGGGTCTCCACAGTGCTCACTGTGTGTAGCATCACCCTGTCTGGGACTCTGCTCCATGACTTCTTGTGACTGTGACCCCAAACTCTAATCCCCATCTAATAAACTCAAGTTATTCCCTGGCCTCCGTTTAGTTTTCCTTTCTTGCGTTATAACCTAGAAACCGTGCCTGGCAGCAAGCTGAGACGATCTTACTTTATTACTTCTCTTAGGGATCGCAGCTGAGTTGTCTATTCTTCAGTGTCTAAAAATTGTTTTTTTTCCCATATATTTTTTCTCTTTTGTAGTGGCGTATTATGGCTGTGTAATTCCAAGCCAAATAATCCTTGATAGGCAGAAATGGAAATCCCTCGTTTCATTTTCTGTTGAATTCACTCTACTAGGCTTAGTTTGAAGCCCTGTAATGAAATTGACTTTTAAAAACTTAGAAGTGTTTGAAATGCCGATGATAGGGGCATGTTCTGAAAAGTGCTTCGTTAGATGATTTTGTTGTATGACCATGGTCAAATATACTTACATAGATCTATGTGAGATGTGTCTTATCGCTCAGTGTGGCCTCCTTCTTGCAATCAAGACACATGATAAACATCAGCAGTATGAGGCTGCTGTTGGCATAAACCAGCATGCTATTTTATAATGACTTATTTAAAAAAATAAGTAGATGTACACTCTGAAATAATGACATAGTAAATTCATAATCTAGAAACATTTATTAAATTGTCAACATGCATAATCAACATTATGTACATAATTTTATGTGCTATATACTTTGATAGGACTGGTACATAATAGATTTGTTTATGCCAGCACCCCACAAATGCCTAGAAATTTTTGATAGTTACGACATTAGTGGGCAACAGGACTTCTTCAGCTCTGTTATAGTACTACCCTTGTATATAAGGTCCATTAATAACTTAAATATTATATGGCACCTAACTAGAGTTGATCACTCCCCTTTTCTTGGATCCACTTTCCCTTGACTATCTCCTAGGTTATTTCCTCTCAGTCTCTTTTTCTGAGTCTTCTTCATCTTTTCAACTTTTAAGCTTTAGAGGATCCCAAAACTCAGTCATTGGGCTTTTTTCTCCTACATCTCTACTCATCTTATGATATCATCCATTCTGATGATTTAAAAAACCTTTAGACTGATAAGTCCTGGCTTCATGTTCAATTTCTGAGCTCTTCTATGATTTCCAGTTTCATATACATTTGCTTATTTACATGGAACATTGTTATATTAACATATGTGGGTGTCTTGATATGTCTGAAACTGTAAACCCATAAAAACAAAACTATATCAGTAACAAAGTGTGATCGAATCCAGCATTTTCCACCTCAGTAAATGAAAGTTCCTTTCTTCCAGATGTTCATTCAATTAGTCAAGTTTTCATCTTCTCTTTTGAACTTTATCTAAATTTTAATTTCCTGGGCTATCATTTACCTCGGTCAAGTCACCATCATCTCTTATGTTGACGAATTACACTAACTGGTTTTTTACTCTTGTCTCCTCAGTTATCTCTCTTCATTTGGTATTTAACAATTTTTAACAAAAAATCAGAGCATATTAGTCCTGCTGTCAGCCTTCTCACTTTACCAAGTAAAACCTGAATAAATACCACAGAGCTAAACGTATTGTGACCTTGGCCTCTGGCTAGCTCTTTCACTTTAATTCCTGTTATTCTCCTTCTTGTTCCCTGTGTGCTAGCTGCATTATCCTCTTTGCTCTTCTTCAAACATACCAGTGTATCTTCTTACATCTGGGTTTTTCTGTTAGATATACAGTGGTTCATTTTGTCATGCCTTTTGGCCTTTGCTTCAAATTTCACATTATAAATGAGGCTTTGCCAGACTACCTTATATAAAATGGCATTTGCTTCTGTTGGTTACACTCTAGTTCCATCTCCCTGCCATAATATATTTTTTATTATAGCTTAATTATCTAGAGAAGATCTCTATCTATCTATCTATATTTCCTTTCATTGTATGTAAGCTCCATGAGGGAAGGTATTTTCATTCCTCTTTTCATTTTTTTCTTCTCTTCTTTTTTGGTGTTGTATTGCTCCTAAAATAGTTCCCAGCATAGCCTCTTTTCATTTTTTTCTTCTCTTCTTTTTTGGTGTTGTATTGCTCCTAAAATAGTTCCCAGCATAGAGTAGATCCTTGATAAATACTTGTTTAATGGATAATTTTTTTTATTTTAAAAAGCAAAACAGAAAAAAGGATAGAAATGATACAGAATTTTAAAAAACAGGAAATTAACACTAGTTAAATATTTTGTATATTTTATTTTAGAAGTAGTTGTTAAGTTTTCAAAATCTAGTCACAAAAAATGATCAAACAATGACAGCACAAACTTTTTTTTTGATGAACTAACAGAGATTAGTTATCTATCTTACATACATATACATGTTTACATTTATATATGAATACCTACATACATATAATCTTTTCCCTTGTTTCTTTTCTCTCTAGGGGTAGAATGGATGAATGGATGAAGTACATCTCTGAGATGAACACTTTTTATAAAACATATCCACTAGATGGCATTATTTTCAAACTCATGTATTTAATATCTGGAAAAAAAAAATAGGCTTTTACCCTAAAGAAAAAAGATTGTCATGATGAAGAGTGTCACAAGAAATTACTAGGATTAATATAAGGGAAAAATAATGTTACATAGAATACTACATTTATATTTTTGTCAGGCTTTTTCATTTGGAAAAGCTTATAGAAAGCTGCAGCATACTGGTGTATAAATAATCATTCAATAATTTTGCATGATAAATGTGAAAAAGGTAGGTCATTTCTATACAGTGACATCCATTTGTCCACTCTTAAGCCACTAGTTGAAATCCAACCTAGTGCTGGAGGAAAGAAAATTTTCTGGTACCAGGGATTGAATCACAGCCTTGAGCTTGCCAGGCAGGCGCTTATGCCACTGAGCTAAATCTCTGGCCCAAGAAAATTATTTTTGCCTATTAGCAAAATTCCTTTTATTGGTACATTTTAGATATACATAATAATCACATTCATTAGAGGAAGTTTGTGCCTGTACATGGTATAGTATTTCTTTTTTTCTTTTCTCTTTTTTTTTGAGACAGGGGCTTGCTGTTTGGTTCAGGCTGGCCATGGGCTCACTTTGTAACCCAGGCTGGTCTTAAATTGGCAAGGATCTGCCTCCCTCAGCCTCCCAAGTGCTGGGATTACAGGAGTGCACCACCATGCCCAGCTATCTACATGGTATTTCTTGATTTTTTTCCCCCAATCCCTCTTCTCCTTTAAGCCCTCTTCCTGTCTTTATTTACGAAAGCTTTATTTCCATTTTCTTCATTCTATTCTTCCTTCCTTTCTCCCTCCCCATCCCTTGTTTGCTTTCCCATATGAATATTTTCTTCTTATTTCCCAGTATCTGTTATACATTTGGCCTTTGTTTACTGTCTTGGTCACTTTTCTCATTGATGAAACAAAATACGCGTCACCTAAAATTAAGGAAGGAAAGGTTATTTAGCTCACAGTTTGTGGAAGTTTCAGTCCATAATCAGTTGGCTTCAAGGCAGAGTGGCATGACATGGGGAATACTTCAAGGCCGCAGAAGACAGCAAAGCAACAAGAGCAAAAGAGGGAAAGGAGTAAACCTCTTTTCCTCCCTTATATTGTAAGTGGGCTATGCCTCTTGGGTGGGTGTAGCACTCAGTCTGCTGCCCTCCTCTTGCACAGGCTGAGGATGTTACAAAGTAAGGATGTTGGAATCACTTAGTTAAATTTCTGACCTCAAATTGACACAGTGAAAATATCTTAGAAGTATAATGGCTTGCCTTCTACACTCTAAGATGTAGAGTGGCTGAGTCACCTAGTTAAGCTTCTAGACTTCTCAAGTTGACACAATATATTAACCATAGCATTTACTCTTGCAGCTTCTTCCACTGGAGAAACAATGTGATATTTAAACATGTGTGTCTATTTCATTTAAGAATATGGACTCTTTTTTTTCTCTTTTCCTTCCTCTCCTCCCCTCTGTCTTGTATTTCTTTCTTTTGAACAATTTCCTATTTCACAATACCTTTACCTTTTCCCTCATTATTTACACATTTGGTATTTCATATCAGAGAAATGATTTGATATTTACATGAGTCTGAGTTTGATTTATTTCACTTAAGAGTATGTTCTCAAGACCTAGAAATGTCTCAGGTTTATCCTTCTTTATGGCTGAGTAGTACTCCATTGTATAAAAAGACACATCTTTATCCATTTCTCGGTTGATGGGCATTTTGGTTGTTTCCAAGATTTAGCTATTACAAACCATGCTGCTATAAACATGAGTGTGCGTATATTGCTGTGGTATGTTTTTATTTTTTCTGGGATAATACCCAGAAGGGGAATGGCTAGATCACATGGTATCTCTAATTCTAGTTTTTTTTAGGAATCATCACACTGATTTCTATAATGTTTGTACCAGTCTACACTCCCACCAATGGTGCAGAAGGGTTCATTTTCTCCACAGCCTCTCTAGCATTTTGTTATTGGTTTGTTTGTTTGTTTCTTTCTTTCTTTCTTTTGGTACTGGGGATTGAACTCATGACCTTGTGCTTGCCAGGCAGGTGCTTATGCTGCTGAGCTAAATACCCAGCCCTTATTGATTGATTTTTTGATAATAGCCGTTCTTTCTGGGGTGAGATGGAATCACCATTGTCTTAATTTGCATCTCTTGTATGACCAGTGGTGTTTAACATTTTTTCATATATTTATTTGCCATTTGTATTTTTTCCTCTCAGAAGTCAGTGTTCATCTCAGATGCTCATTTTTGGTTTGGGTCTTTAAATTTTGGGGTTGATTTTTTTTTTCAATTCTTTATATGTTCTAGATATAAGTCCTTTGTCTGAGGGATAACTAAGATTTTTTTTCTCACTCTGTGGGTTGTCTTTTCACTGTATTGGTAATTTCTATTGCTGTGCAGAAGCTTTTTATTAGGATGAGATTCCATCCAGTCTGATTCTTGCTTGTTTTGTTTTGGTACCAGGAACTGAACTCAGGACCTTGAGCTTGCCAGGCAAGCACTGTGCTGCTGAGCCATATCCCTGGCCCTCTAGTCTGATATTTGATCAACTACATAGCTGAACTTTGAGAAACTTCCATGTCTCTAGTAGAATTTTCTGGTCAAAACCATACTTATACTATTAAAAATTAGGTTTTTTTTTGTATCGGGGATCAAACTCACGACTTTGCGCTTGCCAGGGCAGGTGCTTACACTGCTAAGCTAAACCCCCAGCCCAAGTTTTTTATTTTTTTAAATTTTTAAAAACATTTTTCTAACACTAAACTCAACAAATAGCTACCCTAGTGGAAGAATTTGCACATTTCTGCCTAACCCTCAAAAGTTGTCTGTCTGCTTTTTCCAAGGCAACACCATTTTCTCTTGCTTTCATCGCTTACCTCATTTCCTTCCTCTATTTTAACCCCTGTGCCTTCCTAAAGAACTTGTGAAGGTTCATCTGAACCACCTTATTCTCATTCTGTATGTCTTTTGATATATTCTTACTTATGAAGTATTTTTCCTCTTCATGTTCAACCTATTTATGTTTTTCCAATTTGTTATATATATGTGCATATATATATGTATAAATTTTTTTATTTTAAAGAGGGTAAAATTAAACAAAATAGAACATAAGAAAGCAATGTTAGAGACGTAAATTTCAAAGCAAGACAACCAGAGATCTTCACTATCTATCATATTGTCTCTTGTTTCCAAATAGTTGTCCCTATCTTCACATACAGAGAATTCATACAAGACAACATAGTATAAAACTGATTGGAACAAAATAAGGAAGGCGTTTTAGGTCTTCAAGACCAGACAATAGGGAAGTGAACAATAGCTGTCATAGTGTCTCTCATTCTCTTCAAAACAGCTGTCCATACCTTCATGTATGTTGAAATTAAACAAAACAAAACAAGCTAAAATCACTCTGAACAAAGAATAATAGTATTCCTGGATTTCACATCATGACACTATGGAATCAGCACTGGGTACTGTAGTGTCTCTTTTTTTTCTTCAAAGTAGTTGTTCATTTCATCACGCGTTATATAATCAGTTCTCATAAACTGTTTATAAGTTCTATGCATGCAAGAGTCTCTACATGTATTTCTCTCCTTTCTGTATTAGAGGGAAAGGAAAAACAAAGGAAGACAAAACAAAACAAATTCCTAGAAAACCATGAAATAAAAATGTCATAAAAACACAGTACAAGGTGATCTACAGTGATTACTGTGATGTCTCTTTTTACTTCAATAGAGTTGTCTATATCATCAGGCATAGTATATAATAGAATATAGCAGTACATAACAATATTAATAAAAACAAAATATTGTAGACAGAGTAAGACTTCAAAAGCAGGTAATAGTCAAACCAGAGTGGGTATCCTAGTGAATCTTGTCATCAGTGTAGTTGCCTATACTCTCAGACTTGATAATATCATAATAGATTTGAATAAAATCTTTCAGTATAAAACAGTACTCTAACAAACCAGATTCAAATAAGATCAGTCATGATAAGACAGTGTAAGTTATACAGGGCTTCAGATTAAGTTAACAGGAAATTAAGGACGATTATACTATATCATGCTATTTTTGGGATAGCCGTCTGTGCCCTCAAGTCTAGTACAAGTAGACAAACTGAAACAGAATGTAATCCATCTAAACAGAGTGATGTGAGTAATGTGGGTTTTAAATCCTGATACACTATTCACAATATCCTTTGCCTTCCTTTTTTAGACTATTCCTCCCCTTTCACTCCCACAGGGTGCTGTGCATTTTGGGTCCCACCAACTTCCTCAGTTTTTAGATTGCGGGGGCAACGTGCTATTTACCTAAATGGTTCCAAACCTTCTCATTCCTAGACTTGATCTCAAGTTGTATTCCTTTACCTACAAAAGCCTCAAGGTTTTCCTTCGTTATAGCTGAGTATTTCTCTACTGCACATAGATATCATGTCTTTCCAACCTATCTGCCAGTGCTGGTTGAGTTGCCCTTATTTCTCTCTGGTTCCCTGTCACATAGAGCATTGTTTTCTCATATTTGATTTTTGGTCCATAAACCCTTTCTCAGGTTAATTATATTTCCTATACAGAGCATTTGATGGACCCTACCTCTTGATCTACTCTGCCTGTGTTTCTTCTTGTTAGTGTATCAAGGCCATCTATGTTAGAAATTATAGCCAACCTTCTCTGCCTCATTTCTGTTATGCTATTTTTCTGCCATTGGTTGTCTACTTTTCTCCTTCATTCCACTGTCTGCCCCATTCATTGAGGCCTCTCTGCCACTGTTCCTGAAATCCAGATTTTTTTCCTCTCTCTAGAATGTCCTTCAGTATCTTCTGTAGGGTTGGATTGGTGGTCATGAATTCCCCCAGTTTCTCTTTGTCATGGAAGCATCTTGTTTCTCCATTAATTTTTAGAGACAGTTTTGCAGGGTACATCAATCTGGGTTGGAGATTATTTTCTTTCAGGGCTTAGAATACTTTGCTTCAAGGTCTTCTTGATTTGATGGTTTGTGTTGAGAAGCCTGCTGTGATTTTGATAGGTTTTCCTTTATAGGTGATCTGTTTCTTTTCTCTGACAGCTTTTAATATTCTGTTCTTGTATTGAATTTGTGGGATTTTGATTACTATATGTCTGGGTGTAGCTCTATTTTGGGTGTAGGTGGCTGGAGTTCTGCATGCCTCATACATCTGAATATCATTTCCTTTTCCTATACTTGGGAAGTTTTCCTTAATTATTTCTATGAATAGCCTTTGTATTTCCTTTGTTTTTAACCTCTGCTTCTTCATTCACATTTTTTATTCTTAAGGTACAGATCCTCTTGTCATCTTCTAGCCTTTGTATTGTTACTGTGTGTTTCCTTGTTATTTTTAAGAGATCTTTCCTTTCATGATCACACATTTCAAAACTCGTCTTCAAGTTTTAATAGTCTATCCTTAGTTTCTTTCAAGCAGTTTTGCTGGCTTTCAATGGAGTTTTTAATTTCCTGGTAATCTGTTTAAATCTGCTTCATGTATTCTAGGTTTTCTTTTTTTTCTCCTTTTTTTGTGTTCCTCCATTCTTCCATCTGTGTCTTCTTGAGAAGTGCTTCGCATTTGTTTTATTAATCTTATATCTTGCTTTACTTGAATTAATATTTCAGTTTTGAGCTTGTCAAGTATGTCACGAAGATATCTCTTTATGTCAACTGATGCCATGTCTGATAATGCATGTTGTATCTCCTGGATCAATATTTGCAGAGTTAGGGGCTGGGGGCCTTTTCTTATTTCTTTCTCTTGTCATGTTTTTGGTTTCTTCCATACAGGTGTATAGTGGAGGTCCCAGCCCCTTTCCTTGTTGGTTATGGTTCTTCTGAAGCATGCTGACTAGGGATTTCTGCCCTCTCCAGTTTGCTATTGGTCATTGAGGTATAAGCAGGTGTGGGTTATGCTGGCTTCTCCCCTCTGAGCCAGTCAACCTGTGGGTTCCTTCACCCATTAGTGTGTGCTGTGGGTATGGATTCGGTTTGGGGCAGCTTATTGGGTCCTGGCCAGGGATGTGACCCAGGCCAAGCAGATCCCACCAATTTGCTCTGGGTAGGGAACAACCAATTGAAGTCACTACCATTTCTTATTCATGCCCATCCTGCCCCATTCCAACATGTTGTTCAGTTGGTCGCCCCTTTCCCATGGGAGGGGTTTATTCTCTCTCACCAGCTCCATTCTCCCTTGAGCTCTCCAACCCCCAACTTCAGCATGACTGCAGCTCCTGTGAGTTGTGGCGGGCATGAGTTCTGGCGGCTTGGCAGGTTGCGACAGGCCTAAGTTTGGGTGGCTCAGCAGGTCGTGGTGGGCACAAGTTTGGGTGGCTCAGTGGGTCACTGTGGGCACAAGATCGGGCGGCTCTGGCGGGTTGAGGCTGGCACGAGTTCAGGCGGCTCTGGCGAAAGCACCATGGTCGCTGATCTTAGCTGCTCCAATGGTAGCCTGAGACGGTGTGTTTGACCAGCTTTTTTCCTTTTAGTTTCTTCCTGCGTCAAGAGGATCCATCTCCCTCTGTCTGGATCTCTCCAGGATGTTTTATTTCAGCATATGAGTTGTTTCTCTCAGGCATGCTCTGTATTTTGCTGCTTACTGATCAGCCATCTGTAGCGCCCCTCCTCAAAATATTTTTTAATAAAATCATTGACTAGTTTTCTTTTCTCTTCTCTTTTTCCTGTTTTAGATTTTTTTTCCCTTTCATTTCACATGTAAAGGACTTATTTTATCTGTTTAAAGTTCTCAACCTCTTCAACTGTTTATAGAGATTAAAACACCGTGCTGTTGTACTTTTGTGTCTCTAAATGGAACATAAAATATAGGATGACTTTAGTGTTTACAGTTTCTCCTCCAGTTTGATTGGATGACTAAGTGTAGGGCTAAGTATCATTTTAAATGGCAGACAATTACACTCAGCAAGTTGTATTTTTTTAAACACTTTAAACCTAAACCCGAAATGTTTTTAATTTCTAGTAATGGTCTCTGTGTCTTGTCTTATTAATGATGATAATTGTCTCTTTCACCTTGTCATTCTTCTCTTTTTTTTTTTTTTCCTTCTGGTACTGGAAATTGAACTGATGACCTCTTACTTGCCAGGCAGGCACTGTGTTGTTAAGCTGTATTCCCAACTCTCACCTTGTCATTCTTTTGTGCTTGGCCTACTCCATATATTAGATATAACTTTAAGACCAGAATTCAATGTTTAGATCATTTTTTTTTTGTTTCTCAAAAAAGAACTGGATAGCACTCATTTATTTAGATAATTTTCTCTTTACCAAGGAACTATTGGATTGCATTTTATTTAGATAATTTTCTCTTTACCAAGGAACTATTGGATTGCATTTATTCATATGAATTAAAGTTTAATTGAGAAAGTACATTTTTCTGGAATGAGACATGGAGATATTACTGATATCTTGTTAGAGTGATATACTATATTTTCAAAAATACCTTGTTCAAGAAAAAGCATTTTTATTGTTTTCTAATGTATCTTACAGTTCCTAGATTAAATATTTATTTAAAAAAAAACTGGAAAATTTACTTGGAAAAGTAAAAGTAAAGAGTGAAGGAGAACCTGGCTCTGCAGACTGAGCGTGGGTCAAGTAAAAGGAAAAAGCAAGATAAAAATACATGTTGGAAAAGGCAGGGTGTGCTATCATGAGGAAAGCCATGAAAACCTAAAATATTTATGAAAACATTTATTCTCAGAAAAATCTCAGTGACATTTGCTATAAGATTAGCTCTGGTACCAAATTCTGTCTTGGTTACTTTTACTTTTCTCTTGTTGCTGGGACAAAATATCTGACACCCAAAATGAAGGAAGGAAAGGTTTATTTATCTTACGGTTTTGGGAGGTTTCAGTCCATAGTCAGCTGGTTCCCAGGGAAGGTGGCATGGCACTGGGGCAACACTTCCAAACCTCTCCAAACTCTTCTACAATCCATATCCAAAGGCTCTTGAACTGCATGGTCAAGTATTATTGCAGCAACAACCCTCCTCCTTGTACCAAATTCTGTCTTGGTTACTTTTCTCTCATTGTTGGTACAAAATACCTGACACCCAAAATGAAGGAAGGGAAGTTTTCAGTGCATAATCAGCTGGTTCCAAGGCAGGGTGGCAATGCATTGGGGCAACATTTCAAGGCAGCAGCCAGAACAAAAAGGCAGCCAGAGCAAAAAGGGAAAACAAGCTTTTTCTCCTCTCTTATGCTGTACACAAGCCACCCTTCCCCCTTCGGGCTGGGTGTAGCACTCACAAAATCTCTTTGCCCTCCTTTGCACAGGATAAGGATATTTACCAAATAAGAACCCTGAGTCTCTCAGTTAAACTTTAGAACTTCTCAAGTTGACACAATGTATCAGCCATAACAAGATAATATCTAAAAGTCCTTGCTGGTCTCATGCTTTGACTGCCAACCTCTGTTAGTGTTTTTTTAAAAAGGAAAACTTGCATTTAAAACTTGTATTTAAAGCCATTTTGCTTATATATGCTCTATTGATTAGGCTTGTGTTTTCCAAGTAAATTTCATTAGAGGTTCAGCAATGTGACTTTAGATACTATTGACTATTTTCTCTTGTGCTATTTTCCTCCCACAGACTGATTGAGATAGCAGAATCTCGTTTTCCTAGCTATTTTAACACTGAAGAAAACTTACTTTTGACAAGTACCAAAGTTCATGTTTATCGAGAACTTACCTGTGAAAAAGTCCTACAAAGGTATGCTGTTTCAGACTTTAATATTTAAGTAATGCTTTGAAGTATTATTTTTTATCTTTTATATTTTTAGCTTCTGAGTAGAAGAAATTCCTATATATTAGGGTTAGCGGGGAGTCATTCTTTAAGTTTTCCTTTTGATTTACTGAAACTTTTTGAAGTATTTAAAAATGAAAAAGTGGAAAATAAAAGATTCAGGTAGTTATTTAAGTGGTATATCAATTATCTGTTGTTCTGTTAACAAATTACCCCACAGTTATGAGTTTAAAGTATCAAACATATATTATCTTTCATAATTTCTGATGGTTACGTATCTGGGAGTGGATTGGTTGGGAATTTCTGTCTCTGAATTGCTCAAGAGATAAGTAGTTAAGCTGCTGGCCATGGCTGTAGTCATCCTAAGGCTGCTTTCAAGCTCATCATGGTGTTTTGAAGTCCTCTGTTCCTTACTATGTGGGCTTCTCTGTTGAATCACAGTATGGCAGCCTGCTTCACCTAGAGTAAGTGATCTGAGAGTGGGCAAGTGGAAATGTCTGAGATGAAGGTTGTAGTCTTACAAAATTTAGTCTTAGAAATGATGTATCATCATTTTGTCATATACTGTTAGTCACACAGACCAACTCTGGTACAATGTGGAGAGACAAGGGTATGTCATGCTAGAAGGTAGGAGTAAGTGGGGCCATTTTGGAGACTATCACAAGTAGTTTCACTCTAAAACTGAAACTTTAGTGGTATCATAGGAGAACCTCAGAATTCTACAACTAAATGAAAATATTTTGCTCTATTTCCAGAATAAGGCCCTATATGTAACTAAAAATAATTTATGCTTACTGAATTTCTGTAGTCAACACTATAATTTAGGGAATAATAATTTGCTATTGTTTTAAAGTTGGTTAACCTTTGTAATGCTCTACTTTAAAATTAGATTTTAAATTTGTCTACCATTTTACAAATTACAGGATTGAATCTTTGGAAGAAGAAATTATTTCAAAAAGAGTTAAAGTTGTGATTATTGACTCTATTGCTTCGGTGGTCAGAAAGGAATTTGATACACAACGTCAAGGCAATATAAAAGAAAGAAACAAGTTTTTGGCCAAAGGAGCATCCTTATTAAAGTATTTGGCTGAGGAATTTTCAATCCCGGTAAGTTTTTTTTTTCTTTTTTTATATTAGGTAAAATTAACAGTTTTTTTTCTTTTTTTATATTAAGTAAAATTAACAGAAAATGTGAAACAGATGAGTTTTCTTTAAAAAAGTAGCATGGTTTGATTGCGATGGAAAGTATCACTATTTTCTTAATTTAGTTCATTTACTGAATTATAATGGTACCTTGGTTTGCAAACCTGATTTTTTCTATGATTTTGTTCACAAACCAAGTTGGATGAGAACTAAATCAAATTTGATGGTTAGGGTCAATGTTGACCTTATGGGAAAATTTTATTCAGTTCTTGTCCAGTTCAGTTTGTGACCAGAATTGTGGAGAGAATTGAGTTAGTGAACTAAGATACCACTCTAGTTTATTCTCTTCATAATTTGTCACTAGGAAAGTCTTTAAAAGTTAAATATTAAATGTTAAATGTCTTTAAAACATTGCAGTCACCTTTTTTCCCCCATCTTGTCATTTAAACATTGTGTATATTTTATATCATTTGTTACACCAAGATATCTATTAAGTAGTAAAACTTCATGAAATTTTCAGGTTTATTTCTAGAGTTTCTTTCTTTTCTTTTCCTCTCTATTCCCACATCAACCCCGCCCCCATCTTTTTTTTCTCCTTTTCTTTTTGCAGTACTGGGGATCCAGTATCATTGAACTCTATCCTTTGCCCTTCTTATTTTTTATTTTGAGACAGGACTTCACTAAGTTGTGTGAGTTGATTTTTGAATTTGTGATTCCTCTGCCTTAGCCTCCCCTGTAGCTGGGATTGCAATCTGCAACACTATACTTGACTGAAGTTTCTTTTACTGCAATAGTTGTTAGTTTTATATATATTTTTGGTTGAAATTCTGTGTTATTTTGTTCAGTGTTATTTTGTACACACTATGATTTAGTTTCCTTCCAATAACAAGTGGTCAACCATTAATGGATGTTGGGATGCTAGTAATGAAAGTACCATTAGGCAGCATTGGCATAGTTTTCAGTTGTGGGCATTGTGATAAGGAAATCTGAAGATGAGGGAATGCTGGAAAGGTTTGTGGAGAACAAACTGCAAAATGTAAGTGTGTGCCATTTGCACTTCCATGTATAGCATGTGGAAGAGTATATTTATTTGGCAGCCTCAACAGCACTTGGTATTATTAGACTTTTCAATTTTAGTCATGAGATAAAATTTGGTTACGATTTTAAAATTTTTAGCTTTGTTTTTAGAAAATTAAAATCTTTTTTTTTTTTTTATTTTGGTATTGGAGTTTGAACTCACAACCTCATACTTGCCAGACAGGCATTTATGCTGCTGAACTAAATCCCCAGCCTCAAAATTACAATCTTAAAATGGAAAGATACCCTCTTTTCTTGGGTAGAAAGAAGCTACATAGTGAAAATGGCCATACTTCCAAAATTGTTACACAGATTTAATGTATCCCAATCAAAATACCATTAGCATATCTCACAGGATTAGAGAAATAACCATAAAATGCATTTTGACCACAAGAGATCTAGAATGGCAAAAATAATTCTGGGCAACAAAGGCAAGTCAGAGGGTACCACAGTCTCTAACTTGAAATTATACTACAGAGCTACTGTGATAACAATAGCATGATACTGGCGAAAAAAAAAAAAAAAAAAAAAAGATCTGAGGATCACTGGAACAAATTAGAAGATGCAGAAACAACTCCAAACACACTCAGCTACCTTTTCTTTGACAAAGGGGCCAAACATGTACACTGAAAGAAAGATAATATATTTAATAAATGATGCTGTAAAAACTCTTTCCACATGCTGAAAGCTAAAATTAGGTGCAGGTCTCTCACCATATGCTAAACTAAAATCAATGTGTATGAAAGACCTAAATATTAAAACAGACACACTAATCTGATGGAAGAGAAAATAGGTGGGACTATTGGAGACAGGTGTAGGCAAAGACTTTTTGAACAAAACCCCGTTCTATAGGAACTATAACAAAGAATCAACAACTTTCTCATCTTATTAAAAAGCTTCTTCACAGCAAGAGAAACCATCAACTGAGTGAAGAGACAACACACAGAGGGGAAAAAATTTTAGTGAATTGCTCCTCCAACAAAGTACTAATATCTAGAACATATAAAAAACTGAAAAAAAAATAAGATCCTCTCAAATTTAAAGACTCAATCCAAAAATTTGCATCTAAGATGAATGTACACTTCTCAAATTGAGGAAGTACAAAAGGCAAATAAATATATGAAAAATATTATTCAGTATCACTGGTCATTTGAGAGATGCAAATTAAAACAATACTGAGATTCCATCTTACCCCAGGAAGATTGGCTATTATCAAGAAATCAAGCAATAACTAATGCTGGAGGGGCTGTGGGTAAAAGGAATCCTTCTGCATTGTTGATGGCGTGTAGTCTGGTGCAACTGCTGGGGAAATCAGTGTGGAGATTCCTTAAGAAACTAAAACTTGAGGTTCCATTTGACCCAGTTATTACCCTTCTTGATATCTTCCTGAGAGAATCAAAAGCATCATATGACAATGGTATGTACACTCCTATGTTTATAGAAGCACAGTTTGCAACAGCTAAATCTTGGAAACATCTCAATGTCCATCAGCTAATGAATGGATAAAGAAGATTTTTTTTAATACAATGGAGTGCTACTCTGCCATAAAGAATGATAAGCTTGAGCCATTTCTAGATAAATGGATGAGCCTTGAAACCATACTCTTAATTGAAATGAATTGGACACACATGTAAATATTGCATTGTCTCTCTGATGTGAAATACTGAAAGGGTTAATAAGGACCAAAATATATAATGTTGTGAAGTGGAAAGAAATTATTCAAAAGGGAAAGGGAACAAGGGTGGGAGGAGGTAGAAAGGAAGGAAGAGAAAATAAAAAAGAGAAAAGGATAAAAAGGAAACAGAACTTTGTAAATAAGGATGGGAAGAGGAGTTGAAAGGTGGGGAGAGGAATGGAAAGAAAAGAGGAATCAAGATATATCATGTACAGGTACATATTCTCTATGATGAATGTGATCTATCTATATCTCAATTATACCAATAAACTTAAAAAAAGAAAATTAAAATCTTAGGTAGTTAAGAGAGAAAACATGGCATACAAAAAGTTCTATATATTTTAATGATTTTAATTCAAAATCATGTGCTGCAAAGTTTATCTTGGGTGGTACACACTCATCTTTTAAACTTCCTTGTAGTTGGGTAAAATGATAAATTTGAATTCATGTTTTCTCTTATTCAAGGAGAATAAGGGAATCTAAAATAATTTTATAGAGATATTTGATAAAAGGAAATTTAAATATTTATGCTAATTTTATTAATTTGTATAGTGCTTGATATAAGTCCATGAAGTATATGAAATCCCCTTTTCCTGTAAATAGTCATTGCAGGCTGATGTTTTTTGTTTTTTTTTCTGAGATGCTTTATCTCTCTGAGAAAGGGACTCTGCTCTTCTTCTGTTTTTAATAGAGCCTTCTAAAAGAATAGGTACTTTGCATCTTCACATTTCTATTTTTTTCCTTGTTTCTCTGTTTAAAGATGAACCCAGAATTTACTATATTCTTATATAATAGTGTGGTATTGGTTTTGTGACAGAGAGTTACTTGTTTTAAAAGCCTTTGAAAATACTTCTTTTAGGAAATGTTAAAATTTTCCTGGCCTAATTACCTCATTTAAGTGGAAAATCATGAACGTGTAAGCTTCTGTGCTATACTTTGAATAAGTGGCTTCCTATGGAACCAGATTTCTTAA
The DNA here is from genome assembly GCA_004027455.1 of Hydrochoerus hydrochaeris. Taxonomy (NCBI): domain Eukaryota; kingdom Metazoa; phylum Chordata; class Mammalia; order Rodentia; family Hydrochaeridae; genus Hydrochoerus; species Hydrochoerus hydrochaeris. The sequence goes on along the minus strand of PVLA01004945.1, from coordinate 13,486 downwards.
AAATAGTTTGATGTTATCTGGTTCATTATAGTTTTCAAATTATCAAAGCTTGTGCCCTCCTGCCAGTCTTCAAACATGGCAACAAACACTTCTGCTTCAAGGATACAAGAGTCAATATATAGAAATCAGTTGTTTTTTTCTATATGTGAGTAATGACATACAGTTGGAAATTGAAAGTGTGTACCATTTATAAGAGCATTAAAACATGGGATACTTAGGGATAAATATAATGTCTGTAAAATTTTTATGATGCAAACTAAAATAGTAATCAAGGAAGACCTTTTTTTTTTGGTTTGAAATGGGAGATCATTGTGACTGGCCTTGAACTCATCTTTCTCCTGTCTTTGCCTTCTAAGTAGAAGGATTACAGGTATATGCCACCATGCCTGGCTAAAGTAAACATTGTGGAGAATTACTGTATGCTTATGAATTTGAAACTCTGTAGCGGGGCCAGCAGCTGTAGAGTATGTGCTTAGCCTACTGAAGCCCCTCGGTTCAATCCCTAGCACCTAAAACAAACAAACAAATTTTTAATTTGTCAAAATATCAGTTCTCTCCAATTGCTGTATGTATTCAGTACCCATTTCAAATAAAAATCCTGGTATGCTCTTGGTAGATGTCAAAGTAGCTATGGAATTTATATGAAAAAGCAGAAAATTAACATTAACCAGAAAAAATTATGAAGAGTATAGCTGGAAGACTCAAACTACCTGATGTTAAGAATTACTGTAAAACCATAGTAATTGTTATATATATGATAAGATAGACCCCTTGATTAATGGACTAGAATAGAGTCCAGACATAAACCTATAGCTTTACAGTTAATTTTTAACACAGATGTTTAGGTAATTACATGGAAAAGGGAAAGTTTTCAACTAATGTTGCTGAAACAACTCTGTATCTGTATACACACACACACACACACACACACACACACACACACACACAAACTTGACCAATTCCTTGTACCATTACATAAATCTAATACAAAATGAACTATGTATTACAATATAAAATCTAAAGCTATTAAAACTTATAGAAGAAAACACAAAACTCTTTGTGGCCATGGATTAGGCAAAGATTTTTCAGATAGGGCACAAAAAAATCCATCCATAAAATCAGTTCTTTCTGTTCTTTGAAGACATGTTACCTCTATATTTTGGTAACTCAAAATATAAAGAATAGTGTCAGTTATAGGATCATCTAGTTTTTACAGTGGGCCATTGATTTCAATAAACACTTTAGCAAAGAGGATGTATAGATATAAAAATATGAAATAATATTAAAAATCATTAGTCAATAGGGAAATGTAACTTAAAATCACAATGAAATACCACTCCACGTCTAGAATGGCTGAAAAAAAAAGCCTGTTGCGGATATAGAGCAGTTGTAATTCTCATATGCATTGATGGATGGAAATGATTGATTATACACCACTTTGGAAAACCTTGGTAGTTTCTTGTAAAGTTAAACATATACTTAATACATGACCTGGAATTTTTCTTCTAGGTATTTACTTACTGTATTAGGGTTTTACTAGAGAAAACAGATATAACATGAGATACACAAATGTATAAGAAATGACAAGATTGGCTTATGATGGTCAGCTGCAGAGTCAGATGAGGAAGCGTGCAGAGGGTGTCTACATGCTGGAGGTGGAAGGATTCAATCCAAGTTCTGGAGTTCACCCTAGTGTCTCCTGCAAGTCCACACCAGCAGGCTGATGGGTCTGCGACAGAAGGCTAAAGGCTCTACAATGGAAGGCTGAAGAGTCTACACTGGAAGCCAGGAGATGACGTCCAAACCAAAGGTGAAGACTGGAGCTTTTCCAAAGAATGGAACGCATTCATCCTTCCTCCTTCCCTTTTATACCTCCAGGTGATGGGCCATCCTAGGGTGGTCTTCTACACCCTTGGGTGTAGAGTTGCTAAGCCCATTTAGTTAAGTTTCTGAATGTCTCAAGTTGACACAATTAACCACTACACTTATCTAAAGAAATGGTGATATATACCCACACAAATATCTGTATGTATACACATAGTAGCTTTGTGTATAGTAGTAGCTTTATCTAACTGAACACTGGAAACACCACAAATGTGCATCAAATGGCAAATGAGTAAAGAAATTACTATTTATATGATGCAATATTCCTGCACACAAGGGAAAATTTAATAAAATCCTCTAATATCACTTGCTTTTAATTACTTTTATGAACTTTAAAAATCACATGGAGGTCACATAATTGAGCAATGTATTTTAGTTTCTTACGAGGTTTTCTGTATAAGGACTGATAAAAAATTTAGGAAGTATTTACCTTAAACAGTTATTTCAGTAAAAGTATACCAGTCACTCTCAGAATAGTCTCCCTCACTTTGTACACACTTAATCTTATCATTCATGCCACTTTCTGAAGCAGTTCTGGAAGTCTTCTGTTGTATCTTTACGAGATGTCAAACATAACGGTGAATGCGGCTGCCAAGTGCCATTCAGTGGAAAGGCAGGCTGTAAAAAGCATTATAGACCTGGCACAATGTGATGTCTGGCTCTTCCTCAAAGTCAAAATGATCAGCAAGCGAATGTTTTTGAATCAGTTTAGGACTCTGAGGCAGCCACAGCAGCTCAACTAAAGACATTTAGAGAAAGGACTTCCAGAGCTATTTTGGAAAATGATAAGAATGATGGGATAAGTGTGTTTGATGTAAGGAGTATTTTGGGGGGATTAATGGCAATGTGTGTTTCACTGTAATAAATATTTAAAAATTTAAACATTTGCTCTTTTTCTATAGTGCATCTGATGGCTAGGTTAATGCTAGAGGGTTAGTGCTAGGGACTCTGTTTATAATTCTTCTCTGGCTTTATCTTTTTGTAACTTCAAGAAAAGGAAAATTACCATTTGCTTAATTAGTGAGTGAGCTTTATTTGAAGACTTCAAGCTTTGGTCTAACAGCTTGCTTTTTAAAAAATTTGCTGTTTTCAGGATTCGTAGGACAAACTATTGAAGCCTTATTCCATATTGTTTTATAATAGACGTTGAAATTAATTTTGCAGTTTTTTTCCTTGTTGAGTTATAGAAGCAGTAAATTGCTGAAGACATAATTAAGAAACAGTGTGATAGTTCTTTATTCTCTTGTTAAGTTTGCTTTCTTGAAGATTTTTTTCTTTTATAATCCATCTTTTTGTTGATGCTATTAATCACATTTGGACAACTTGTAAAGGTTGCTGGCACATTGGATACTACTGGAAATGTAGGTCTTAATGAAAATGCTGATGCAAATTTTACAAATCCAAAATATTTCAGTTTCAGCCCAGATAGTTTCAACCTCAAAAGATAAATCGGCAACTTGTTTTTAATTTAATTTATTTATTTTTGCTCTGCTGGGGATAGAACAGGGCCTCTATGATAGGCAAACACTCTCATCGCTGAGCTGTAACAGCAGCCCCACTAACTTGTATTTTAAGTTAATGCTTTTTCTTCCTGGAGCTGGTTTATTTGTAAGCACGTGAGAGCAAATGTCTTCTCTCAGGATTGAAGAAAAACTGATCTCTCAAGGTCTTTTGTTCTTTCTTCATCAGTGGTATATAACGAGATTTATGATCTCAGGCAATATTCAGGCTGAGACGTTTTATTGTAATAGTGTTGTGGAAACTTAGAAAGAAGCTCTTTGGAGTAATTTATGGGTAATGTCCTTTACTTATTCTTTTTTGTTTGTGGGGGAGGCTGTATGAGGAAATAGTATGTAGCACATAGAATTCTGAATTTTAGGGATTTTTAGCATCCCTGACGTACTTAAAGTTCTAATATTTGGTCCTCTTGGATGACTTGAATCCTCTTCAGTGTTTCAAGACGTTCAGTTTAATAGCATCTTGAAACATTAAGAATATCCAGAACATGTTTAAACGCAGGAGGACAGGGTGGGGCTGTTTTTCTGTGACATTTTATTATACTAACTTTTTTAAAAGAATATTTTCTAATTAATCACACTAAGGATTTACACAGCTTTTTGTCTATGATATTCGTGGAGTTTTATTTTCAACACATTTGGCACACTAATAAAGTATATCAATATATTTTAAGTTTCACTTTATTTCCTTGTCTTAAAGTGGTAACAGAAACAAGTTTTCAACTGACATATGGTGTATTTTTACTAGTTAATTGAAATGTTTTCGTAATTACCTAATTTCTTGAGACTTCACATGCATGACTTCTAAAAGTGTAGGTAATAGAGAATAACATTTATCTTAAGTCCCTGGATGTTACTGTGATGCCGGATCTTACCTAGATATTAGATATGTTTTACCTGTTCTGCTTATTTTATCCGAAAGACTGCTTCAACATGGGTAAACTATTGCAGATTTGATAGAAGCAAAATTGTGCTTTATTAATTGTATTCAAATAAGTAAGCACTTACCTGCATATAATAGACAAAGAAAGATTTAAAAACATACACATTGGCTTTGTTATGAGAGACAAACCATTGCCCAGAGAATGTATAGTAGAGACAGGTAGCTTTGACAGACTTACCAACAAGGGATTTTGCTGCTAGTTACACTCCTAGAATCCCAACATACTCCACTGTTGTGCAGTTCTGTATTGTAGCCCTTCTCCCTACCAAGAAAAAAATTGCTTGTACCATTATAGCAAACTTGTTTGTACCAACTTAAGTCTCTTATTCATTTTTTTTTATTTAAGAAAAAAAAAAGCAAAACAGAAAAAAAGGGTAGAAATAATACAGAATTTCCAAAAAAAGTAAGAAATCACTAGTTGATAAATTACATATTGTTAGAAGTAGTTGCTCAAGTCACAAATCAAAGCATAAAAAGTGGACAATTAGACAATGATGGTACAAAACATTCTGTTTGAACTAATAAATGCACACTTACACATAGTTATATCCTTCAGAGCACTTTCTTTCCCTTTTTTTATTTAAAGAAAAAAATTTGAAACAGAGGGTAGAAATAATACAAAATCTCAACAAAGCAAAAAAATAAAATTAGTAACCAGTAAGAAATCACTAGTTGATAATTACATATTTTCCTCTAAGAAGTAGCTGTTCAAGTTACAAAAGTAAAGCCTACAAAGTGGACATCCAAACAGTGAAACTGCAATCAGTTTTGTTCATCCATCCAACAAAAACTAGCAACATGGTTATCAATCCCACACAGTCAAACATACACGCAGTTATATCCTTTAGAATACTTTCTTTTCCTCTTTTTTTTCTTTACAATAACTATAATCCATTCTTGTAAACTACTTAGAAGTTCTACACATGTATAAGTCTCTACATGTATACCTAGACTTTCTGTATTAGAGGGAGAAACAAATCAAAACAAGTCAATAATACAAATTCCTAGAGAAACATGAAATTAAAATGACATATAAAACCACAATACTAGGTGATCTATAGTAGTTACTATGATGTCTCTTGTTTTCAATAAAATTGTCTATATTGTCAAACATAGTATAATTAAACTTAGCATTGCATTACACTATTAGTAAAATCTAAACATTGGAGACATTATAGGACTTCAAAGGCAGTTAATAATCAAACCAGAATGGGTATCTTATTGAATCTTGTCATCTTCAGAATAGTTGCCTCTACTCTCAGACTTGATACTCTCAAGCATACCAGATTTCAAATAAAATCAGTCAAGATAAAACTGTTATATAACCAATCTTCTCTGTCTAATCTCTGCTATGCTGTTTTTCTGTCATTGTTGTTTGTTTACTTTTCTCCTTCATTCCACTGTCTGCCCCCTTTCTTTGAGGCCTTTCTGCCATTGTTCCTGGAACCCTGGTGATTTTCTTCTCTCTCTAGAATGTCCTTACAGTATTCTTTACAGGGTTGGATTGGGGTCACAAACTCCCCCAGTTCCTCTTTGTCCTGGAAATATCTTGTGTCTCCATTAATTTTGAGAGACAGTTTTGCAGGGTACATCATTCTGGGTTGGAGGTTATTTTCTTTCAGAGCTTGGAATATTTTACTCCAATCTCTTCTTGATTTGATGTTTGCATTGAGAAGTCCACTGTGATTTTGATGAGTTTTCCTTTAAAGGTAATCTGTTTCTTTTCCCTGACTGCTTTTAATATTCTGTTCTTGTGATAGATTTCTGGGATCCTGATTATTATATGTCTGGGTATAGATCTGTTTTGGTTGAAGCTGATTGGAGTTCTATATGCCTCATTTATCTGAACTTCACTTCTGTTACCTATGTTTGGGAAGTTTTCCTTAATTATTTCTGTGAATAGACTTTTTATTTCATTTGTATTTGTCACTGCATCTTCATTCACATATTTAGGTTATAAATCCTCTTGTTATCTTCTAGCCTTTGTATCATTGCTTCCTGGTTCCTTGTTATTTTTAAGAGATCCTTCCTTTTGTGATCATATGTTGCAAATCTATGTTCAAGTTTTGAAAGTTTGTCTTTAGTTTCTGTTAAAACTTTTTGCTAGCTTTCAATGGAGTTTTTAATTTCCTGATATTCTCTTTGGATCTGTTTCATGTATTCTAGGTTTTGTTTATATTCTTCATCAAAGGCTTCTCTCCTTTCTCTGGGTTCCTCTATTCTTTCATTTGTGTCTACTTGAGGATTATGCAGGACTTCTTTTATTAATCTTCTTATATCTTGCTTCACCTGAGTTAGAATTTCAGATTTAAATTCGTTGATGAGGTCACAAAAGTATTTCTTTATTTCTGATGAGGCTGTCTCTTATATTACAGGTTTGCTGCTCTCAACCTCTTCTGCATTTACCTCTGCTGAACTCACTTTTCCTGGTTCCGCGGTTGGAGACGTTTTGCTGTTTCTCTGTCTGGTCATGTTTCCAGCCCCCTTCAGACGGGTGGATGGTGGAGGTCTCTGGACCTTTCGTATTGCTTACAGTTTTTCTGCATCGCACTTGCTAGGGAAGTGCCTCTCCCTCTCCACTGTGGATCTGCGAGGTGCACACTGATAGCCAGCTCCTCCCACTATGTCAGTCAACCAGTGGGTGCTTCAGCACGTTTGTGTGTTCCCTGAGTATGCCACTGGCTCAGAACAGCCTCGTCCCTGGCTGTTGGGTTTCGACCAGGGGCCTGGCCCAGCCCAACCAGATCCCAACAATCTGCTTTGGAACAGGGTCCATTGATGGATGCCGCCTCAGATTTTGATTCAAGCTGGCCCTACCCAACTCCAAAATGTTGTCTAGATGGTCCTCCCGCTCTGGGGAATCCAGTTCCTGTCACTCACCAAAGTTCGTACAGCTCAACTAGCTGTTTCCACTCCCTGTCTCAGGGCCTCCTCCAGTTGAGGGTCTGGAGCTCACCAACCCCTGCCTCTTGGCAGGGTTGCGATCTCAGCTCGATCGTGAGTTGCCTGACTCTTAAGACGTGCCGGTACAGTGACTGGGGCTTGCCCAGCTCCAGCCCTCCGTCCACACTTCTTTCTTTTTCTTTTTCCTCAGTATATTCCTGGGTCGTGAGAATTCCTCTCCTTTTGTCTGGCTTTATCCATGTTGTCAGATTCCAGCATCTGAGTTGTTTTTTTTTCAGAGAGGCTCTCTTATTGTGCTACCACTCAATCGGCCATCTTGCAATCTACCTTTTCTTTCCCTTTCATTTCACAATATTTGTTATACATTTCAGTTTATTATTTTATACTAGACAGACAATATGATATTTATAAATGTGAGTCTGATTTATTTCACTTATGAGGACAGTCTCAAGTTTCCTCCATTTACCTATAAAAGCCTCAAGATCATCTATTTTTATAGCTGAGGTTTCTTCTGAGTACTTGCTGAAGAGGAAGCATTGTCTTTTTGATCACACTGGTTATCTAAGTGGGGCATGCATATGGTTGACAAATGGCACATGGAATATAGGCATTAACTTTTAGAAATAACCACTTTGAATGAAACAAAAATATTTCTCCCCAAAATACCATAGGATTGTTAAGTTAAAGACAAGAATTAAAACACAGGATGACTCTACCTTTCCTTCATTTGTCTAAAAGCAGGACAGATAGGTATTAAGACAGTCTTTCTACCCCTTCTTCCTTCTTCCTAATGACAAAGTGTCCCTTTTCCTTTAGTGGATGCAGTCTTTTGTCACTTCAGAGATGAACCCAGTATGCACCAGAGGAATCTATGAGCACAAGTTGTTCTTAGGGCCTTCCCATGGGCTGATGCCTACACTGCTCTCTTGTTGTCTTTTCACTCTTCTAAAGTTTATTGCTCTTTGTTGAAACATTAGGAAAGTGTTCCAAGCCATTACTTTGAGGGAGTTATTTTTTCTCCTGTATAGTGATTGTTCTCTTGTTAATCAGTTTTTTTTGTTGTTGTTGTTAAGGAATCAATCCTAATTTATGAGGGTAGGAAAAATTACATGTTTTTCCATTCAATTTTTTACCACACAAAATTTCTGTTTTATATAAGTTTTAAATATCTATCTAAATATATCGATGTGTCTGTTTATCCATCTAGAATGGTTTAGGACATCTGGCATATTCATGTGTTTAATAGAAAATCTACTTATATTGGGGATAATTTTGTTTTGATGTACGATTAGTAGTGGTAACCACTATTTTAGGTCACAGAATTTCTGGCAAGTAAGTAAAACTCATTTTTATGTCAGTGGAGACCTAGTTTTAGTTCATTTTATTTTTTTTGTTGGGGGAGGGGTTGTGTTGTTGAAGACAGGTTTTTGTTATGTAGCCCAGGCTGGGCTTGAACTTGTGATCCTCCTACTTTAGTGTCTCACGTGCTGAAAGAACAGGAGAGTACCACCATCCCAGTGGAGACCTATTTCTTAAAATCTTACTATGCTAAACTGTACTTAAAAAATAGTACTTTCTCAAGAATTTTGGATTAGAATTTTTTTCTAGCATCAAATAGATCTGGGTTAGAACTCAGACTCTTCTACTCACCACCTGTAAAGCTATGCTTATTTAGTTTTCTGTTTCCTAATATATAAAAATAGTGGAAATAATAATGCCCACCTTCAAATAGTGGCATTGTGCCCATTTTTCAATAGATCATTAGAAAAGATAGAGGGTGTTTTTTAGGGGTGGAGGCATATTTCTTTGATACTAGAAATTGATTGTACTCTTGAATTAAATATACTCATAATTAGCCTCACATATAGCTTAAATAATTAACTATAAAAGCCGTAATGGGTACTTTTCTCTAATATTTAACACTTAAAATTTACATACCAGAAAATTTTAGGAACTCGATTTCAGCAGCAGTTATATTTTAATTCTCACTTGTTTCTTCTAGGATTTTAAGACACTGATGGAGTCAATTTCATTTTACCCTATTAGCTTATCTGTGCCAGAGATCAGAAAAGTGTTTTTGCAGGGGACCAAGTAGTAATATTTTAGGCCTTGTGAGCCATATGATCTCTATGGCAACTAAGGTTTACTGCAGATACTTTATAAACAAATATGATTGTGGTTTAATAAAACTTTGTTATAAAATCAGATGGAGAGGGGATTTAGCTCAGTGGTATAAGTGCCTGCCTGGCAAGTCCCCAGTACCAAAAAACAAAACAAGACAAGACAAGACAAAACAAAACAAAACAAAACAAAACACAAAACAGATGGAGAGCTGGATTTGACCCAGGGCCCATAATTTGCCAACCTCTGGTATAGACCCTTTTCTTAGACTTGGGACTAAGGCTAATGCTACCACAAGCCTAATATAAGGAATTAGGAGGAAGGATAGGAGAACAGTCTGCCTACAAGGGCAGTGGTTTCTTATGTTGGTTTAAGGCATTGACACCTTTTAAAGGCAAATAATATTCTCATGAACATTCATGATTGACTTCAGTGTTATTATCTCAGAATAGTATGTAATTATAAGATTAGCTAATAATCCTTTCTAATAAATCATACGTATAAAACCATATGTGAATTACATTTATAAGCAATATAATACTGTTGAAATAAATTATGCTAACTTAATGTTATAGATAGCAACTTATTAAACTACATTATTGCTTGTAACATACGTATATTAATCTATTCCACACTTTTTTGAATATAGTATATAGCCCTACTGTAGTTCATGGGATGACTCAATTTTCCCTATTCTTTTCTCTGTTTGAGCTACTATGAAACCTCTTCTGTTTGGAAAGGTGACATCATTTGGCCCTGTGTAGCATCAATACAATTAAATTTCAAGTCTGCCATTGCTCTTTTCTCCATTGGTCTCTGACTACTAAGAAGATTGATGCCACATGACTGAACACTGCTACGTTAGTATTTTCTGAAAGTTTTCAAATATAGGATACTTATACTAATATTTTGAGGACATCTCTAAAATTAAAATATAAAATTAAAAATGTCTCAGAATTTTTAGTTTGGGAAAGATAGTTGTAGAAGTTTGGTAGAATCTTTTCCTGAAGCTCATGGAGCAGGCATAAGAGACACTCTGTTTTGGGGGCAGAAGTTTTGTCTTTTTAAAGTGTGTTCACACTAGTAATGGAAAAGTAGGTTCTGAAACTGTTTAAAGTTATTTGATGTAAACAATTTAAGAAAAGAATTTATATATTGCCTGCATTAAGTTGCTATATCACTTTTTATTATTGACTTCTAACTACCATGTGCAGAACAATAATTATGTATATTGTAAATTATGCATCTGATTAAAATAATAAGATTTACTTTCTGGAAAGAACTTTCAAGATAATTTTGATTAGCACCTTCACTTCACTGATGACACTGAGGCCAAGAAGTAACCTGACTTGTATAGGAGACAACAAATAGTGGGTAGAATGCGAAGTCATTAGAATGCCTGTTTTGCAGCAAAACTATCTTTTTTTCTGAGACAGAATGATAATGGATTATATACTTAAAGACAAGATTGTGTCTTTTATTTGTATGACTTCTAGCGCCTAATACAGTTTATCTATGGTAAACATAGGTAATATTTGAAAGTACCCACGACAGTTAATATAACTACAGCTAAGGCTTATAAAAATATATTATTTTATATCCTATCCATGTGTGATTTTTTTAAAAACATGATTTGAATATTTTATGTTTCTGGGTGAAGTTCTTGCTTTTTTACTTTTTAATTTAAGTCCTTGCTGTATAGCTTAGGCTGGCTTTGAACTTGTGATCCTTTTGCCTCAGCTTCCCAAATTCTTGGATTACAGGCATGCTTGGTTCATCTGCATTCCTTTTGTTTGTTTTGCTTTGTTTTCCATCCTAGAATTTTATTAGCTTTTGCAATAAGAATAAAAATACATTGGTTGGACATATGACTTTACCCTCTGGATGGTTCTTTGAAAATGCTTTCACTGGTATTTTGAACATGCTAATAAAGATGGGGAAAAATGCCAACATCTAAATTTTTACTATTTCAGAAAATTCAATAAACTAATTTCAATCATTGGTGTATGGATGATATTAAATGTGGTTACCTTTCTCTGTGTTTTCTTCTACCTCCTTCATTTTAATATCCTTCCCTTACCTGCCATCACCATGGTATATATTCTCTTGCTCTGTGGCTCCCTTGTAAGGCTGGTAATCAAGGATAGGCTGATTGGGGCTGTCATTTTTAATTTATAGATTGCAAGGCTGATTATTTTTTTGGATAGGTCTTATTTTCAGGGAAACAGAAAGTATATGTCAAGAAAAATTTGGATATATTATTTATCTCCCTATGAAGGAAAAGCCTTATTTTTGTTGAAAATTGTTAAAATCCAAATTATTTTACTAAGATATGATTCTGCTAGTTTTTCTGTTGTTGCTATCTTTGTTCTTGATCATGTGCCTATTGAGAGTACACATTGCTTTAATTTATAGCTTATCTATGTTTCTTCTGAAATAGTAATGTTTGTTTTATATTGAAAGCTCTTTAGAAACATGGTTTGAAATGTTTTTCACTTTGCTATTTTTAGAGATGAATATTCTTTTTTTTTTTTTTTTTTATCGGTACTGGGGATCGAACTCATGACCGCGTGCTTGTAAGTCAGGCACTTATGCCACTGAGCTAAATCCCCAGCCCCTCACTTTGCTATTTTTAAGACATAAAGATTTAAAGTAATTAATCTGAAAAAATTTTTGTTTTTAAGTGAAGGAAATACAAGATTAAATTTTATTTTAATTTGATCAAAGTATAAAAATACTTTTTTTCCTGACAATTTAATGGTAAACTTCATATAAGCCAGGATTTTCTTTCTCTTTCTTTTAGCAGTCCCATCATGCTATGTCGGCTTAATATTACAGGATTATATTTTATTTTATATATTAATATTATTGAAAAAATTTTAAAATAGGAAGGCCGATTAATTTAATATAAGATTCCATAAAGTACAGTTGCAATATTATGCTTAATTTGTCATATGAGGGAAAAGAGTATATGTACCCAGTTTTGACATTTGATCTTGTCACATACATGGTTATTTGGAACTTGAATTTTTGAAGTTGCTACTCTGATTGTAAAATAGAAATCCTAGAATACCTATATGTACATATGACACAATCTCTTGAATTATATTTTGCTCTATGTAACATTATTATATGACTTTTCCAGAAATCATGTAATTTCTGGTATGCCCTGATTACTTCCATAATAATTACTGAAAGCAAGCACTTTAGCACTTTGGAGATAAGTCATCTACAGTATTTTTCTTTTTGATAAGTGCCTTCTGTTTACCGATTCACATTTTAAATCATATTGTTTAAAGCTATCCTTTATTTATCTAGAGTTCTACAACTCATACTAATACTTTATTTCATCAATTAGTAATAATATTTCTAGAAAAATTATTTTTTCTTTTATGAAGCTCTTTATGGCTTTTGAAACTTTTATTGTTTACTGAAGCAAAGAGCCAGAAATAATCAAAATGTTAATGAGGAGGTGATTGGTTAAATTAGCTCTGTTATATCCATCCAAAGTTATATTATGCCATTGTTAAAATGAAGGAGATCACCCATAGTTACATTCGCAGGTTGTATAGGAAAGGGTTAACTCAGCTGAGTATAATAGATTTTCTGAATCTTGTGTATCCGTCCAACAAATCTTCTAAGTCAAAGAGTAATCTTGAAGAAAAACAAAAACAAAAGAAAGAGTAATCTTGGGAACCATTGATAACAAGAGCACTAATAGATGTGTAAAAACATCTATGGTCATTTTATTATTTAAATATATTTTAAATTTAAGCTTTAGTATATATTGACAATTCATATGTATATGGGGTATTAGGTGATGATATGTTACATTTTTCATTTGGTCAAAACTGGCAAGATTTAGTTAATGTCCCATTAGCCTTAGTTCATTTGTTTTCATAATTGTACTGTGCTCAGTGCCGGAGTCCAGCTGCGGCAGGGCTAGGGTTTCCCAAAGGTGGTCAGGGAGTCGGCGATTGAGAGACAGAAAACACTGCACACCAGTCTGTGAGTGAATCTGAATCCGCTTTATTTTTTAGAAGCTGGAATATATATTTGCTAACCTTTGGCAGCCACCCCCAGCCCCAAGCAGGAAGTGCCCCAGGCTTAGGGCCAG
>PVLA01004944.1:48431-160920 GCA_004027455.1 Hydrochoerus hydrochaeris | reverse complement strand
TAATACAACTAGTAGCAAGTTTACTGTAAAACAGACAATATAGAAAAGTTTCAAGTTCTTCTTCCTGCAAATAGAACTTGCACATAATTTGTCTATAGTATTTTGCTATTTCTTTAGAAAATAAGTAAGATGTGGATAAATATGTTAAAGTGAAAATTATATAACTGTGTTTAAATTTTCCTGTATACAGGAACTTGATTTTAATAAGGCTAGTTATCTCAGAAAAGCTGTGCTATGTAGGCTTTCTACTCCAGTGTAATGTTTATGTCCAATCCTAGGTGCTCCAACCTTATGCACTATGCTGTCTTGTCTCTAGAGAAGTCTGATTTTCGCATATTTGTTTATCTGCACTACTGTAAAAGTAACCTCTAGGAATGCAAATGGAATATTACAAGAGAATCAACCAACAAATTCCTAATTAGTAAATGGTGAGTCTAATGAAATGCTTCCTTATGAAAATTTCAAACTTTTACTAGTACATCAAATGCTATTATAACTTAAATAACTTTAGTGAATTTTATATATAATTTACCCAAATATAGACTGGAAACAAAATTTTTAAAAAATGAAACAATATTTGTTGAGTGGCTCAATATTATTAATTAGCACAACTGAATAGTTTAGTAAAGTTCTTTTCAAAAAGTCACAAAGGAGAGATTTTTATCCCAATTTGTTACTTATCTTCCTGAATATATTACTCCTTCAATTTTGATGGAGACAGTAATGTTCTTACACAAAAACAATTCCATGATACAAATTACTGCTGTGAGGTCTAACTTACAAGAAATTCAAATAAGCTTAAACTATGAATACTGTAAATGTAATCTTGCAAAAACAATAAATCACTGCTTTTTAAAATTTTGGTTCCCTAGAAAATAATCATGAGACAAACCTGATACACCAATGTTTCTTGTGAGCTTTTGTGGCATAGCAAAGTTTAAAATACCAACAAAGAAAAGGTGAGGAAATAAAAATGAGACTGTGTATTGCAGAGATGGCCATAATTTCATGGAAAGTATATCTGCTTATACATTGAAATGAGACCTACCTTTTCATTTCTTTCTCTCTTTTTTTTTTTTTTTTTGTAGCACCAGGATGTCTCCTGGAAGGTTGTCATAAAACTACACAGTAGACCTTCAAAGAGCAGGCAGAAAGAATGAATTTTTGAGTCAGCGCTGATTTTCTTATGTCTTCCATTTCTAAACTCAGATAAGATTAATTTAGCAAAATTTAATTGTACCTTTTGTATAAAGACCGTAACCTCTCAGCAAAGCCTCATACGATGGTCAGTAAAACTTGCTAGGAAGGCTGAAGATAAGTCTTAGGCTTTTAAAAGTCCATCCACTTTACAAATAGTTTCTAGATGGACCCAGGTGATAAGTGAGCAAATAGGTCATTGTTTCTTGAAGAACTGAACACTCTTCCATGTGTATTTCCTTTCCACACTTCTCCCCTGAGTTCTAGATTCATATGTTCAACAGCCTACTTGACATTTCTACTTAAATACCAAAAAAACTACATTTCTCAACTTTTCTAAAAGTTAACTTTAATGCATGATATCATTCATTAACTTTCATGTCCAAGAAACCAAGGGATAATACTTGACATTTAATTCTCCTCCCCCATTTATATGTAATCCATCACCAAGTACTGAAACTGACTACTGAGTAACACTTAAATGTGCAGTTATCTCTATGTCTGTGCTCATCGCCCTCAAATTGCTTGTTGTAATTGTTTCCTAGTACTGTCCAACTATCCACTCCTAATTCTACCAAATATATTTTCTTACCTGCACAAACATGTTTTTAGGATGGTAACAGAATGATTTGGTTAAGTTTTTCTGCAAATAACAGTATTTCTTTTTACGGATGAAAAATATAAATTATTATTTATTCATTCATTTACTGATGGGCACTTAGGTTGACTTCATCTTACTTATGATAAATAGTACTGCAATAAATGTGGACACAGTACGCTGTCTTTAGTTAATAATTTATTGTATATTTCAAAATAGCTAGAAAAGGAAAATTTGAATGGTAAAGAGAAAAGATAAAAATGCCAGACATGTGGCTCAGTTGTAGAAAACTTATCTCTCATGTATAAGGCCATGGACTGAAAGAAAAAAGAAAGAAAAAAAGAGAGAGAGAGAAAGAAAAAAGAAAGGAAAAGAAAAGAAAGAAAGAAAGAAAGAAAGAAAGAAAGAGAAAGAAGAAAGAGAAGGAAAGAGGGGATATTTTAATTTCTTTGATTAAATCATATCTGTCATACATATACAAGTATAGAGACATACATTACCTCATAAATATGTATAAATATTATGCTTTAATTAAGATTAGAATATAAAGAAATAGTTTTTATAACATGATTGCTGAGGACATGAAGTATAAAAGTACAATGCATAAAACATTTTAATATACATTTATTATCCTTAGAATAAATAATAAAGAAATGAAAAAAGAAATTTTGATATCTTATGCAAAAATTGCATTTATTGAAGAAACGTCAAATCGCTCATTAAAGTGAAAAAACACCAGAGTACCAGATGTGAAAGAAAAAGAAAAAAGAACAAGGAAAGTGTAATGATTTTGGTCGAGTGCCCAGATATTTTGTTGAACATTATTTCAAATGTGTCTGTTTCTAAATGAGATCAAGATTTGAATTTGTAGATTGTGTAAAACAGATTGTTTTTCTAATGTTAGCAGACCATGTAATCCCTTAAAAGCCTAAGTTAATCAAGTGGAGTAAGAAAATTTTACTTTATATGATTATCTTTGACCTGAAACACTGGTCCACCTCCTTCCTTTAGACTAGGTCACTGATGGTAAGTTTTTTTTTTTAATCAACTATTATGGTATCTAATCACCCGTAAATTTTGGGAATCCTCAGCTTCCATAAGCACATGAGCCAATTACATGCATAATATCAGTAAAACATTTTATATGTATATGTATGCACATGTATGCATATGTATATCAATGTATGTATTAATTTTGCTGCTAAGAAGTCTACAATATTATAGATTTACTGTGTATAATATATACATGTACATATATATGTATATATAATTGGTTTATATGACTATAAAGACTAAGACATCCCAAGGTATGTAGGTGATAACCTGAATAATACAATACCAATAATGTAATATAATATATTATAATATAAAATTGTGCATATATGTAAAATATTGTATACATATATAACTGGTTTTGTTAGAGAACTCAGACGGTCAGGCAGCAGATAATTTAGCCGAGGTCACACCATGGGAACAATATGGTTAAATCACCTTGCAAGGTGTCCTGATCCTTGGGCAAATACCTTCCCCAACTTTGCCAATATCATTACCAACACACATTTATCACCATCATTCCTGCCTTTGTTAGTCTTTTATGGTCTTGGTGAATAATTGGTTATTCCAGTATTTAAATTTATTCACTCTATGCAAAATCCTGTGTGGAAAATCCAACATCTCTAGTTTCCAAGACTGGGGAGAGGAATATCCAGCCCTCTTTCCTTTGTAGAAGAAAGACAAGCTCCCAGGAAAACTTGAATTATGGAAGGAACACACCTGGGAATCAGCAGAATTAAGGGCAACATCAACCTCTACAGCAGCCAAAGCCCTTGCTAAGGTCCAGAACTCCATTTCCCCAAATTTCTCCTTCTACTTCTTCCCAAATAAGTGTCTTCGTTTATGTTCTTTCCTCTTTCTTTACTTACCTCTTTCTAATTGTTTATATCTCAGCTTATTACCAATTCCTTAGGAAAGTCTCCCATACAAGTCTACTGAGATTGCTATGCACAGTTCTTATTGTTTCTTTTATTCATGTATTAATTATTTTATAATTACAATATTTGAATGACATTTATGTTTCTCCCCAGGTATTTGTATATATTGAATAAAAATTCTCATCTATTATTGCTTATTTTTATGACTTTGTAGACCCTAGTTCATGAAGAATAACAAATTATTGAAAGTGAAATTTTAACAATAGATCATCAAATATCATATGAACAAGTTTTCTGTAACAAATAATTGTGAAGAAGGAGTTAAATTTTTTGGGTGAGTAAAGCTTGAAGTTGGGCTTTTGGAAAGAGGAAGAAGAATCTGGCTATTTAGAGAAGGATGGGTGGTATGCGCCTTAGCGTGAATTTTTTCCTCCCTCCTCTCTCCTTTTTCCCCTTCCCTTCCTTTCTCTGCCATTCCCTACCTTCCTTCCCTTCCCTTTTCTTCCCTTCCCTTCCCTCCTCTTCCCTTCCTCACATTCTTTCTACCTTCCTTCCTTCTGTCTTCCTTTTTGTCATGTTTGCTAGCATTTTGTAACAAAAGTCTTTCTCTTGGGATGTATATTCTACTGATTAGAGTTCAATAAGACTTTTTATTATAGATTTGAAAAAAGTTGGTTGTCATAACAGACAAACAGGATTATGAATTTCTTCTGGTCAGGTAATATCTTTCAGGGCCAGCCTCTCAGAGAAGTCTCCATTGGTCTTGATCAAAATAACATTTTCAAAATTAAAATTTCTTACATTCCTAATGTATTTTAATTGACTGTATTCAACCTGAATGTATGTCAGCAAGAATTTTATTTTCTAGTAATTAGACCATACTGTAACTCTCTCATAAGCTCTTTTCCTTTAACTTTTGGAAAAGATTTTTACAGGTAATATAACTTGAGTGAAATTTTCTTCCAAAAATCAATTATGATCAAGTTAAAAAGAAAAAGGAAATAAACAAAATTTGAACCAAAAAAAATCAATGTCACTGGTGAATAATATTGAAAGATTTTGCTGACAGGAACTTGAATATCATAACAAAATGGAAAATGACACTGGGAAAATTGCAAGATTTTCTTTAGTAAATGTCATAAGGAACAAGTCAGAAAAAGTCAGATGTTATTCATTCTCACACTGTTTTAGGACTGCTCAAAGAGAAGCGGCCTCCTCTATTGCAAAATTCAGGATGCTATTTATGTTTATCTCGAATATTGTCAACATTCCAAATATGTTCTATAAATGCATTGTCGACAGAAGTCAAATACTATTTATACACATTATAAAATGTATACTCAATTAGTCAATATTTTTACCATCACTCATTGACATGTTCAAAAGATAAAAATAGACAAGAGTATTTGTTTTTCTTCTCTGCTAAAAAAATAACCATTGCAGACCACTCTCTACACTCCAGGTAGCCTGTGAGGCATCTTTACCTACACAGAATCATCTAATCTATACAAGCCTGAAAAATATATGTAACAGATCAAGCCTTTTCAATTCATTTTTTTTTCCTCCTACATTGTAATTTATTGAGCAGAGTAACATAACTTTTGAAATCTTACACTATCTAGATTTTGTTGATTGGAACAAATTAATGCTCATTTTAAATACTTCCCTCTTTCTTGTACTGGTGATCAAATTGAGGGGTTATGGACTATTGGCAAGCACTTTACCACTGCATTGCATTCCCTACCTCAAACGATTCTGTGTACTTCCTAGATAAGTATTGTTTTCTTCCACTTGGAGGCACAGATCTGGTCGAGTCTCTTTTTGTAATGTTAACGGCATTTCACATATCCATGATAATCTCTTTGTTTTTAGCTTTCAAATTAATAGGTTAGTTCATTAACATACTCTAGCAGTGAACAATTAGTACTTCAATATCTTTATGAACTCATAGATATAAGCATACTTGATGCAATAAAATCTATTCTGGTTATTATTTTCATGATGATACAATTGTTCCATTTGTTCCATTGTCCATGAGTGTCTCTCCAGATGAAGTTCTTTGGGCACAAAGAACTGCAATGCTATGTTACAGTCTCACATTGTGTATTTCTCTCCCTACCTCCAAAATCATCCATTTTTTTCAAAGATACTGTAGTTTCTTTTATTGGAAAATTATGTTTAAGCAATTCAGGCACTCAATACCATTGCTTCTTATAAATTACAGCATAGATGCCAATCCTTTGATTGCAAATTTAAGACACTGGGAATTTTTTACTTTACATCGTAGCTCTTTGATCAACAGCTAAAGTTATTTTCTTTTTTAAAAAAATTTATTTAAAGAGAAACAAAAGCATGTAAAGGGTAGAGGTAATACAGAATTCCACAAAAAAAAGATAAACAATAAGAAATCACTAGTTAATAAATTACATATTGTCCTCTTAGAAATAGTTGTTTGAGTTACAAAATTAAAGCATACAAAGTAGATAGACAGAGTGTAAACAGCTATGCATGCATGAAACGCTGCATGTATTTCTATACTTTCTGTATTAGAGGGAAAAACAAAACTTAGCAAGACAAAACAAAACAAATTCCTATAAAAACATGAAACCAAAAAGTCGTATAAAACCACAGTACAAGGTGATTTACAATGATTACTGTGTTGTTTCTCATTATTTTCAATAGAATGTCTGTATCATCAGGCATAATTCAATATAGCAGTATAATTGAGTATAGCAGTAAATAACAATATTAGTAAAAATAAAACATTGTTGACAGTATAAAACTTCAAAGGCAGGTAATAATCAAACCATAGTGGATATTCTAGTGGATCTTGTCATCTTAAGTGCAATTGCCTATACTCTCAGACTTGATATTATCAATCATAACAGCTTTGAATAAAATCTATCAATACAAAACAGCGATCCAACAAACCAGATTCAATTACGATCAGTCATGGCAGAACAGTGTAGGTTTTACAGAGCTTTAGATTAATTTAATAGGAAATTAAGGATGATTACCATACTATATCCTGTTATTTTTGAGATTACTGTCTGTGCCCTCAAATCTAGTACAGGTAGAATGACTGGAACAGAATATAATACATCTAAGCAGAGTAGTGTGAGTACTGTGGGTTTTAAATCCTGGTGCACTATTAACAATCTAGCGTATCAAGGCCATCTATGTTAGAGTTTCTAGTTATCCTTCTCTGCCTCATTTCTGCTATGCTATTTTTGTGCCTTTGTTTGTCTAGTTTTCTCCTTCATTCTACTGCCTGTCCCAATCATTGAGGCCTTTCTGCCACTGTTCCTAAAATCCTGATATTTTTTTTCTCTCTCTCTAGAATGTCCTTCAGTATTCTCTGTAGGGTTGGATTGGTGGTCACAAACTCGCCCAGTTCCTCTTTGTCACGGGAGCATCTTGTTTCTCCATTAATTTCTAGTGACAGTTTTGCAAGGTACATCAATCTGGGCTGGAGGTTATTTTCTTTCATGGCTTGGAACACTTCGCTCCAAGCTCTTCTTGATCTAATGGTCTGTGTCTGATGGGCTTACCTTTATAGATAATCTGTTTCTATTCTCTGATGGCTTTTAATATTCTGTTTTTATATTGAATTTCTGGTATCTTGATTATTATATGTCTGGGTGTAGCTCTGTTTTGGTTGTAGGTGGCTGGAGTTCTGTATGCCTCACACAACTGAATGTCATTTTCTTTTCCTATGTTTGGGAAGTTTTCCTTAATTATTTCTGTGAATAGCCTTTGTAATTTGCCTGTATGTACTCCTTCTTTGTTCGTGTTTCCTATTCTTAAATTGTAGATTCTCTTATCATCTTCTAGCCTTTGTATTGTTACTGCCTGCTTCCTTGTTATTTTTAAGAGATCTTTCCTTTCATGATCACATACGGCCAACTTGTCTTCAAGTTTTGACAGTCCATCCTTAGTTTCTTTTAAGGAGTTTTGCCAGGTTTCAATGGAGTTTTTAATTTCCTGGTAGTCTCTTTGCATCTGCTTCATGTATTGTATATTTTCTTTATATTCTTTATCAAATGTTTCTCTCCTTTTTTTGTGTTCCTCCCTTCTTTTGTCTGTATCTTCCTGAGAGATGCTTCCTGAGAGCATTTCTTTTATTACTCTACTCATATCCTGTTTTACCTGATTTAATGTTTCAGTTTTGAGCTTGTCTACAAGGTCCCAAAGATATCTATTAATGTCCATTGAAGCCATGTCTAATGTTGTGTGTTTACTGCCCTCAGACTCCCTTGTTTTTCCTTCTCCTGGATCAGGGCCCTCAGGGTTCTGGGCTGGGGGCCTCCTCCTGCCTCTCTCTCCTGTCATGGCTCTGGCTTCCTCCACACAGGTTACAGTGCAGGTCCCAGCCCCCTTCCCTGTTGGCCATGTTTCCTCTGAAGCACACTGGCAAGGGAACTCTGCCCTCTCCTGCCTGCTCTTGTCACTGAGGTGTAAGCAGCGGCTGTATGTGCCTGCTCCTCCCCACTGGGCCAGCCAAACTTCAGGTGCCTTCACCTGGTTAGTGCTTGCTAGGCACAGGGAATCGATTTGAGACAGCTCATTGGGTCCTGGCCAGGGGCACAGCCCAGTCCAAGCAAATCCCAGGAATGTGCTCTGGGTAAGGAGCAACCAACTGAAGTCACTGTTGCTCCCAGTTCAGGCTCCTCCTGCCAGATTCCAACATGTCACCCATTTGGTCCCGCCCTTCCCATGGGTGGGGGGGATCTCATTCCCAGCACTGACCATGGATTAATGAAGGTCCCTTTCACTGGCTCCACTCTCTGTGGGCCCACCAACCCCTGACTTCAGCATGCTTTGCCCCCTGTGAGTGGTGGTGGGAAAGAGTTTGGGGGCTCTGCCTGCAGGCACAGATTCAAGCTGGTGCAAATTTGGTGGGTCACCACAAAACGCTGTGTCCCATAATTTTTAGCTGTTTCAGTTGTAGTCCTGAAGTATTTGATGAGCTTTTTTACATTTTAATTTTTTCCTGTATCAAGAGGATCCATCTCCCTCTGTCTGGGTCTCTCCAGGGTGTTTTATTCTGGCAAATGAGTTGTTTCTCCCAGGAGGCTTTGTATTTTGTATTGGCCATCTTGTCTTCTCCTCTAAAGTTATTTTCAAACAAATTTCCTTCTTAGGTACTTAGACAATAGAGGCAAAAATAAATGTAACAAAAATCTTATAACATCATCAGCTGTTAGAGACCACTGAGAAGTGGCTCCGAGCACAATTTAAAATTAACTAATTGACTCCCTATGTTTATCTGTGTTTGTCCTAGGCCCAGGCACCTTGCCTGGTGATGGGAGCCGATTCATAGTAAGTGAACCTCTATGAATCACTGGTCCTGGCTGAGGCCTTGGTGGTCTGTGATGCCAGAGATATCTCAAAAGGCAGGGTAAGGCCACAGTTGAGGGCACCTGGCTCAAACATCAATTAAGTAGACAGAAACTGCAGTTGCAGGCATTTCACTCCTGTAGTTTCACTCTCACGATAACAGTCATCATGGAGATGAGATGGTTCTCCTAAATTGGCATAATTTACTACTTGGAGAAGTCTTTGAGGTGTCTCCCAATGTCCTGCTCATTTCCCACCCTTTCCTCAGTTTCCCTGCTCTTTGTTTGGGCTTAATAAATAAGGGTGGTCCAGAGAAGTCTTTGTTTTAGCTCTCGAGTCTTGAACTCAGCTAAAGGGTTTTGATGTTCCTGGAACTCTAAAATTATATCACTTGTCTCATTTGTTTAAGCCTTTACTGTACACGCATTTGGGGATCTAGGTCAGGACCTGATAGCCAGCCAACAAATTTATCAACTTTCATAGACTCCTTTTCTTTTTTATATTGAGCCTGTCAGTTTATATAAAAGAAGGTATTTAAAATATACAAAGTTATCATATGACCTTTTCAAATACTACAGTCTACCATGTTACTTAATGTTTCAGTGACCTGTTAGTCCAGTGGCCAAACTTCAGTGATATGCTGTGTTGTATGCTGATGTCAAGGGTTCTCCACTTGGTAGCTGAGAAGTGTATGAGTCAAATAATCATGCAGAAAACAGCCAGATACCTTTTTCTAAAAAATATAACTTTTATGTTGGAGTTTCTATTTTCAGTTCTTACAAGTGACATTCTTTCACAGTCCTTGATGTGTCAGGTACTTTATGGGAGAAATTGTTAAATATAGCATTCTATTACTAACTTTAATACATTTCTAAAATTCTTATGCAATCACAATAACTCAAATCTTGCAAAAAAATGATTAGAACTCTTATGATTTAATCCATTAGAAAACTATTATTTTTTTAAGTTTAATAAAAAGAAATCTCTGAATATTGCATACTAAGAAAAGGAATAAATAATTTCTTAAATTCATCACTTCTATTCCCTTAAGGAATAAATGTGTTAAAAATAACATTGCTTAATTTGTAATAATGATATTGTAATAATGGTATTATTACTGAATGGAAAAATTAATTTTTAATTTTACTTCCTTCTATGAAATTTTAAAATCTGTGCTTTGCTGCTGATATTGTAAACACGATGATGTACATAATTGATTATTTATGTGTGTGAGATACTCAGAAAGTGAAAGAGAGGGAGAAAGAAATAAGCAAACACATCTCCAGTGATTTTCTAGCAAAATGAGTTGAAAGTTTTGCTTAGTTCCAGCATTCAACCATCACCTCTTTCTACATGAAATACCTTGGAGACTTCAGAGATCAAATGTCTGGAGACCTTGGAGCTAGACAGATACGAATGACTTCATAAGTACTTTCAAAACTGCATTTTTATTCAGTGCCCCACTGACAATGACTTCATACCAGCAAGTACCAAATGTGTCTGTGAATTTTGGTCTGACTCTACCAGTGTCTCCTTCATACATTTTTTGTTTGCTTCTTAATATCTGTAAGAATACAGTTTTAAAGTTGATGTTCATATTTTTCATTATGATCCTTGACTTCTTCTGAGATTATTTCATTGTTCACTTTTATTTTTCATTCTCTCTTTATTCTGATGCTTTTTTTTAATTTCAAATATATTTTTGTCATCTTGATTACAATATTCCTGTGAAATTACTTGTTCTTTAATAAAAATACTTTATTACATTTGTTTAAATGGACAAATAAAATAGTATGTACTTGTCATTCAATGTTTTGAAATATGGATGTTTTGTGAAATATCCAAGTTAAGCCAATCGTCATATATGTTATTTAATAAACTTACCATTTTTTGTATTAATCCACTGGAGTTAGAATTCCCATGACCCAATCTCTTTCCAAAAGCCCATCAACAAACCTAACTCTAACACCAACCCTAATCATAATCTTAACCCCTTTTTGTTTGGAATTCTGGATTCCAAGTGTAACAATGATACATTGTTATTGATCAACCTCATTCAATAACAATATAACTGAAATTTTATATCTCTTAATCAATATCTCTTCAACCAGTTCCATTCTTCCAGCCCTTTGTATACAATATTCTCTATTCTCTGCTTCTCTATGTTCAAACTGTAGAGATTCCACGTGTAACTATAATACTATGGTGATTGATTTTGTGTTCTTGGTTTATTCCACTTGGTATCAATCCTTTGGATTCATCCATGCTGTCACAAATGACAGGATTGCCTTCTGTTTAGAAGCAGAATAGTGTTTAGTTATGTCTATATATTACATTTCTTCATCCATTAATCCATTAATGGACAGTTAAGCTGACTCCATACCATGGCTATTAGGAACAATGCTGTCATGAATATGGGAGGCTGGTGACTCTGTAATGGTGATTTCACTTCCATTGAAAATATACCCAGTAGTACCATCGCTGGATTATGTGCTAGCTATGTTTTTGATTTTCTGAGGAAGATGTGCATTAACTTTCATAATGGCTAAATATGTCTATATTCTTACCAAATGTGTGCAAGTGTTCACTTTTCTCCACATCTTGTGCAACACTTATCTATTGTCTTTTGGACGATAGCCCTTCTAACACCTGAGTGCAAAATGATACCTCATTGTTGTCTTATTTTGTAAAATTTCCCTGATTAGTGATGTTAAGTATTTTTTGATATTCAGTTAGTCTTCTACTAAGAAATGACTATTCACATACTTTACCCATTTTAGTAGAGTAACTTGTTGCCTTGCTATTTAGTCTCTTAAATATTTTAAATGCTTATCAGATGTAAGTTTGCAAAAACTTTCTACCATTCTGTAGAATCTTTCTTTATTTTGCTGATTATTTTTAACTGTGTGCAACCTTTTTAATTTCATGTGATCCCATTAACTTAAGCCTTTAGGTTTATGTTAAAAAAAAAAGCATTACCCAGACAAAAGTCATAGAGATTTACTCTATTTTCCCTTTTGATGGTTTTATAGCTACAGCTCTTTAGCACACTTGGAGTTAATGTTATATATATATTACTAAACAAAAACATCATTGCATTTTTTTACATGTTAACATATAGTTTTTCAATAACACCTTTAGAAAATGCTGTTCTTTATCCATTAAGTGTTCTAGAACACTTTGTTGAAAATCAGTTGACTATGCTATAAGTTTGTTTTCCCCTTTTTCAGATGTTGTTTCAATGTTAGCATATAGAAATGTTAGTTAGCTTTTAATACTGAATTTGTACATTAGATATATTAAATATATTGGTTGTAATTATTTTAGTGAAGTATTCTGAATTTTTTCTATATAAGTTTGTGTCCTTATAGAAGGAGTCTATGAAAATCTGTGATTTTTATTCTTTATACTAAATAAAGGAATAAATAATTTATTGAATTATTTCCATTCCTTTGTGGAATAACTGTACAATAAATAAAATTGTTCAATTTGTAATAATGTTATTATTCTATTAAACAGGGACAATTTAACGTCTTATTTTCCAATTTGGATGGCTTTTATTTCTTTCCCTTGCCTAATTGTTCTGGCTACAACTTACAATACTAGGCTACACAAGAGTAGAAAAAGTAGAGGGTCTTGTCTTATTCTTGGCTTAGTTCAAAAGCTTTGAACTGTTCACTTTTGAATATGATGTTATGTGTGGGTTTGTCATATATCACCTTTTATATTTCTTTTAATACCTACTTTTTTCAGAATTTTTTATTATAAAGGGATGTTGAATTTTGTCAATGTTCATTTGCATCTATTGAAATGATCATATCATTTTTGTCCTTTGGTCTCTTAATGTAGTGTATTGCATTTATTGATTTTCATGGATAAAACCATGCTCAAAGCCCTGAATGACACCTCACTTTACATGGCAAAAGACCCTTTGCATGTGCTATGAGTTCAAGTGACTAGTACTCTGTTAAGGTTAATTCCATCTATGTGATCAGGGATTTGGGCTTGTTCCAGTTTTATATTCTTGTAGTGTCTTTGTCTGGCTTATATATTAGGATAATTCAATCCTACTAAAATTAATTTGGAAGTATTCTGTTCTCTTCTACTTTTCAAAAAGATTTGAGTGAGTCTAATTTTAACTGTTCTTCAAATGTTAATGACGATGTAGAAATGTAGTCATCAGATACTATATTTTTCTTTGTGATTTTTCATTACTGATTCAACCTCATTAATCATTATTAATCTATTAAAATTTTCCCTCTTTAAACATTTAGTCTGTTAGATTTTAAGAGTCTATATTTCTCTTAGGTTATGCAATGTATTAGCATATAATTGTTACTTCCTACTGTCTTTGTATTTATGTGGTATTAATCTAATGTTTGTTCTTCCATTTTTGCTTTTATTTATTTGACACATCTCTTTTTCTTAGTTTACCTAGAGTTTTGTTCCTTTATAAAAAGCCCCATTTTAGTATGGTTGATCTTTTCTACTATTTTTTCTAATCTGCATTTCATTTCTTTCTGCTCTGTTTGTTTACTTCATTCACTAACTTTGGACTTATCTTGCTCTTGTTTTTTAATTCTTTGAAATAATAATATTAGGTTGTTTATTTGAAATCATTCTTCGGTTTGATGTAGGGCTTTCTTGCTATATATTCTCTTTTAGTACTGCTTTTGCTCTATCTCATAAGTTTTGGTACATCATGTTTCTACTTTTGTTTATTTTTAGAGTTTGTTGTTTTTGTTGTTGTCCCCCTTCTTGTCCTTCTCCTTATTCTCCTTCTCTTCCTTCTTCCTTTTTTACTTCTTTCTCTTCTTTTTCTTTACCATATGCATTTGGTGTTCAATTGTCATGTATTTGTAAATTTCCAAAATTCCTTCTGTTTTTGATTTCTGCTTTCATACCATTGGAATAGAAAAGATACTTGACATGATTTTAATATTTTTATATTTTAAGACCTTTTTGTAGGCTATCTCATATACGCTCTTCCCTGGATCCTAAACCACTGTAAAGTATTTTGATATTTGAAACAATACACAGAGGAAAATCTAATTCACTGACATAAACTTAAATATAGAAAGAACACTCACAATTTGAGTAGTGTCATTATAACTAAAGTAACATAAAACTATTGTATTAGATAAGAATTTATGGGACATTCTGGGCTTTGATAGAAAACTAGGCATTCTGACTGCTAATTACATGCTTTCCCACTTCTACATCTATTTTAAAGTTTCAAGTTATTTTAATAACTTTCCTGTTACACTAATCAATCCTAACCATGTAGAGATGTCTCCAAACTTCTAAAAACAGGAGTAATGCTTTGAAATGATTAAAGTATATAACAGGATATATCATTGGCATGTGTTACTATCAATAGCATAATATAATATAATTTTTATATCATCATTTTTGTTATAAATTAATATTTTAGTTTATTTCCATTTTTATCTAGTGGTCCACATATAACTATTAGTTATACACATATAGGATATTTATTGATTGATATTTCTTTGTTACTTGACTCTGAGATAAGATATAGGACAGCTTTCACTACTTTATAATCTTTATAGCAAATTTTGTTCTAATTTAAAACACAACATATTCTTCTTGTCCTGTTCTACTTTTAGATCCTATTTCCTCCTTCTGTTTAATCTCATGTAACTACACATTTATTGTAGTATAGTGTTGGAGTTTGAGTTGTTTCGAATCCAAGTTTTTGTTTGGCTTCCTTTCCAATGTTGTTCCAAAGGCATATAGGAATTATCTTATTATACTTTGTACTAGAAAAAATTATTTTTAAATTTGGCAAAATCTTGCCCTGAATGAATTCTTTTATAAATGGGAATTTATTTAAGTACCAAATCAAGAATAGAGTATTTTAATCTATTCTCTTGGCAAACAATTTGTAAATTGATGTTTGATTGAAATGCTAAGAATACATCTTAAATTATAGGATTCTATCAACATGTGTATGATTGCAATTCTCAACTTTCTGCACTGGAAAGTTCTTTTCCCTCATGTGCCCTATGAATTCCACTCTGAACAGATGGAGAAAGAGTTGAGAAAGGTGTATGAACTTGACTTGTTTTCATAAATCCATCCTACTCTCAAATCACCAGCCCAAACAATGTCTATTACTTGAGGTAATATTATCTTCATTTTAAATGTGAAGTCCTTATGGAAATTAATTGACTTTTCTATAGATGACCTAAAATGGTAATCCCTAATTACCATACTTAGGAACTAGAGCTTAAGGTAATTAGTGATTGAGGAGACAAAGTGGGTTACAGACTGAGCCAAGAGTTAAATATTGGTGTGTTGAGGTGCTGATTGAGAATGGAGATTGGAGAGGATCATTGGAGAGAAAGGGATAACTGGATTTTTTTTTTAAATTGGAAAGAGATGAGAGAATGACAACAAAAACTACATTAAGTTAGCGTCTAAGGCAACCAAAGTGGCAGTGAGTGGACTAGGGAGCTTCTGTTAGCTATAGAAGGAACAAGATTTGATGATGGACATATGTTGGTTGATAGAAGTAGTAAATAAAATAACATTGCTATCATGATGTTTTATTCATCAGTTTTAATATTCTACAGTGAGTCCTTGAAAAATTTTAATAATCATCAGTATATAACTTCAAAAAATAAAAGTGATTATTTGTCATAATTGTATTTCAGGAGAGCTGTACCAGCCTTATATGCCCCAATATACACCCTCAACCCACACAGATCAGCTAAGCTTCTCTGGCTAGCTTTTAAGATAAAATATCAAATGTTACTATGTTTCCCAAGACTAGGTGAAGGTTAAAAAAGTCAACAGCTGAGACAAAAGGAGCAAAATTGACAGCTGCTCATTTCTGCATTCTTCTGTGGCACCTTGTTAGGATCAGGATGGAATTAACTGATTTTTAAAAGTGACTTTTATTTATTCAGATGTACAATTAAGGTGAATGTTTAAACTATTTTGGAAATGTAAAGAATAATTTTCCTTTTATATCACTTATTGCAATTCTTTTATTTTTAACAATGATTCTGACTCTAGATTTAGTTTCACCTTTTATAAAATTGAATATATCCATTTATTTATTTATTTATTTATTTATTTATTTATTGTCTTTTTGAGACAGGGTCTCACTGTGCAGTTCAGGCTGACGTTGGGCTCACTCTGTAGCCCAGGATGGTCTCAAACTTGCAGAGATCTTCCTGCCTCAGCTTCAACAGTGCTGGAATTACAGGAGTGTGACCCATACTCTGTCATAAAATAGAATATATCTTATGGAAGATAACATTAATTTTAGCTATTAGTATATATATATATATATTTTTTTTTCTTATCCTAGGCTTTCAAAGTTTCATTTTACAAACACACAATACCACCACAGTAGTTGTGTGAGAAGATAAATGTGATGTGAGAAGATAAAGCTAAATTTATAACTGTCAATAATAAACCTGCCATAATGTTTTGATTTTTTTTTGCCATTGAGGGTTTTTCTACATGTCATAGAAGTATATTTTTATTTCATTTTAAGTGTCATAAACATTTTTCATGCTTGCTAAAAATATTGTATAGAGTGAATTCTGGGACTGAAAATCACCATGGTTTTTTTAACCTTTAGTTATGAAATATAACTTTTACTTGTAATGGCAAATCTCCTTTTTATTTAAGAAAATAGAGGAAGGAGCTAAAGATGGCCAATCAGTGAACAACAAAATACAAAGGCTCCCAGGAGAAACAACTCATTTGCCAGAATAGGACATCCTGGAGAGATGCAGACAGAGGGAGATGTCTTGACACAGGAAGAAATTAAAATGTAAAAAAGCTCTTCTAACACACAGTCTTGCGGTTACAATTGGAATAGCTAAGATTACCAGACCCAGCGTTCTCGCTACAACCCACCAAGTTTGCGCTGGCCTGAACTTGCACCAGCTTGAATCTGTGCCACCTGGCAGAGCCACCCAAACTTGTTCCTGCCGCCACTCACAGGAACCACAGCAGCACTGAAGTCAGTGGTTGGTGAGCCCAACAGAGAGTGGAGCAGGTGAAGGGACCTTCATTAATCCACAGCCAGGGCTGAGAATGAGACACCCCCGCCATGGGAAGGGCACAACCAAATGGGTGACATGTTGGAATTGGGCAGGAGGAGCCTAAACTGGGAGTGACAATGACTTCAGTTGGTTGCTTCCTCCCCAGAGCAGATTCATGGGATTTGCTTGGACTGGGTCGTGCCCCTGGCCAGGACACAATGAGCTGTCCCAAATTGATTCTCTGCTCCTAGCACGCATTATCTGGTGAAGGCCCCTGAAATCTGGCTGGCCTGGTGGGGAGGGGCCAACATACGCAGCCCTTGCTTACATCTTAGTGACAGGAGCAGGCAGGAAAGGGTGGAGGTCCCTCGCCAGCATGCTTTGGAGGAACCATGGCTGACATGGAAGGGGGCTGGGACCTCCACTGTACACCTGTGTGGAGGAGACCAGTACCATGACAGGAGAGAGAGGCAAAAGAAGGCCCCCATCCCAGAACACTGAGAGCACTGATCCAGGAGAAGGAAAAACAAGAGAGACTGAGGGTGGAAAACATGCAACATCAGACATGGCTTCAAAAGACATTAAGAGATATCTTCAGGACCTTGTAGATGAGCTCAAAACTGAAATATTAAATCAGGTAAAGCGAGATATGAGTAGAGTAATAAAAAAAATGCTAAGCATCTCTCAGGATGAAACAGACGGTAGAGGGGAGGAACACAAAAATGGAGAGAAACATTTTAAAAAGAATATAAAGCAAATATAGAATACATGAAGCAGATTCAAAGAGATTACCAGGAAATTAAAAACTCAAGTGAAAGTTGGCAAAACTCCTTAAAAGAAACTAAGGATACACTATCAAAACTTGAAGATAAGTTGGCAGTGTGTGATCATGAAAGGAAAGATCTCTTAAAAATAACAAAGAAACAGGCAGTAACAATACAAAAGCTAGAAGATTACAAGAGAATCTATAATTTAAGAATAAGAAATGTGAACAAAGAATCAGGAATACAAACAGGTGAATTACAAAGGCTATTCACAGAAATAATTAAGGAAAACTTCCCAAGCATGGGAAAAGAAAATGACATTTGGTTATGTGAGGCATACAGAACTCCAGCCACCTACAACCAAAACAGAGCTACACTCAGACATATAATAATCAAGATACCAGAAATTCAGTATAAAAACAGAATATTAAAAGCCGTCAGAGAAAAGAAACAGATCACCTATAAAGGTAAGAACATCAGGATCATGGCTGACTTCTCAACACATACCATCAGATCAAGAAGAGCTTGGAGCAAAATATTCCAAGCCATGAAAGAGAATAACCTCCAGCCTAGATTGATGTACCTGCAAAACTGTCACTAGAAATTAATGGAAAACAAGATGCTTCCATGACAAAGAGGGACTGGGGGAATTTGTGACCACCAATCCAACCCTACAGAGAATACTGAAGGACATTCTAGAGAGAGAGAAAAAAACCAGGATTCTAGGAACAGTGGCAGAAAGGCCTCAATGAGTAGGGCAGGCAGTAGAATGAAGGAGAAAACTAGACAAACAAAGGCACAAAAATAGCATAGCAGAAATGAGGCAGAGAAGGATAACTAGAATCTCTAACACAGATGGCCTTGATACACTATATTGTTAATACTGTACCAGGATTTAAAACCCACATTACTCACACTACTCTGCTTATATGTATTGTATTCTGTTCCAGTCATTCTACCTGTACTAGATTTGAGGGCACAGACAGTTATCCCAAAAATAACAGGATATAGTACAGTAATCATCTTTAGTTTCCTATTAACTTAATCTAAAGCTCTATATAACCTACACTGTTTTACCATGACTGATCATAATTGAATCTGGTTTGTTAGATCACCGTTTTGTATTGATAGATTTTATTCAAAGCTGTTAGATTGATGGTATCAAGTCTGAGAGTATAGGCAACTGCATTGAAGATGACAAGATTCACTAGAATATCCACTCTGGTTTGATTATTACCTGCCTTTGAAGTTTTATACTGTCTACAATGTTTTATTTTTACTAATATTGTTAAGTACTGCTATATTCTATTTTACTGCTATATTCAATTATGCCTGATGATATAGACAATTCTATTGAAGATAATAAGAAACAACACAGTAATCATTGTAGATCACCTTGTATTGTGGTTTTATATGACTTTTTGGCTTCATGTTTTTATAGGAATTTTTTTTGTTTTGTCTTGCTAGGTTTTGTTTTTCCGTCTAATACAGAAAGGATAGAATTACATGTGGAGACTCATGCATGCATAGCTGTTTACAGTCTCATTGTTTGAATATCTACTTTGTATGCTTT
The DNA here is from genome assembly GCA_004027455.1 of Hydrochoerus hydrochaeris. Classification (NCBI taxonomy): domain Eukaryota; kingdom Metazoa; phylum Chordata; class Mammalia; order Rodentia; family Hydrochaeridae; genus Hydrochoerus; species Hydrochoerus hydrochaeris. The sequence goes on along the minus strand of PVLA01004944.1, from coordinate 141,490 downwards.
AATTTTGTAACTTGAACAACTATTTCTAAGAGGACAATATGTAATTTATCAACTAGTGATTTCCTACTGTTTATCTTTTTTTTTTTGAAATTCTGTATTATCTCTGCCCTTTACATGTTTTTTTCTCTTTAAATAAAAAAGAAAAAAAGAAAATAGTAAAACTTAATCCAATTTTTAATACAATTGTTCCAACTCTATGTTGATAATTTTTTATTTTGGAAATAGAAAAATTTACACTCTAGTGCTACAAAAACATTTAGAATTTCTTTAAACATTTTCAAATCCTCATCATATTTGCCACTTTATTTGCCATCTCTCCCTGAAAGACCACCAAGTTATCAGGAATCAGAATGAGAACACTGACGGTCTGAAAATTTCTTTTGTGCAAATCTGCTAAAAGTGCAAAACAAGCTAGACTCAGAAAAATAAATAAATATTATAAATTTTCTCCCATATGTGCAAAATTCTAAAAAATAAAAAATACTACATGAAAATAGACCATTAGACAATATGATGGGAATGAGAGGTAAAGGAAGATATTAGGAGAGTATCAAAGTAAATTATAGTCAGAATGAAATGCCTTATTAGTATGTACTATTGAAAAATAGTTAAGAGGAATTAGTTAATTATATAATGAGTAAAATATTCAGACTGATATTAGCTCCAGGGAAGAATAAAAGTAAAATTATACAAGGAATACAGATCTATATATACACAAAAACTTACCATGTAAGGCTTGTAACATTTCAAATCTGTTGAAATCCAGATCAACACAGCAAGTTATCAAGTGGAAAATCTGGTAACTTTATCTGAAGAAATTATTAATGCTTTTATGTAAAAGATCTTGCTTAATAGTGAGGGCAACTTTTTAAAATATTGAGCTATGCGTCTAAGTAAAACTTACTCTATCATACCAAATGAATTCATGGTGAACTAAAGGGAAATATTTCAATATTTATTTTCAACAAAACACTCAGAAAATTGTAGAATCCAAACTAGATGAAAATATTTGTGAGGGCAGTTCTGTGACAATGGTATTTGAAAATGCAAAGCTGCTGTAATGTATCTTAGTCACTTAATCATTTTGGAGATAAAATGCCAGACACTCAGAACCCAGAAGACAGGAAATTTATTTGGTCTCAAGATTTTTTAGAAATTTCAGCCCTATAGTTGGCTTGCCCCAAAGCAGAACCAACATTGTAAATTTCCCCACTTTGTAAATCTAGGCTTGTGATCTACTTAGATTAATGGAATGCAGCATCCTCTTAGTTGGTAACTCAGGACAGTGTCTCCCTCAGTAAATAAAGTGGTCAGGAAAGTGGGGAGGCTGGAAAATAGACATCACTCTCTCCACTGTTTTATCAGCTCTTCCAATGTCATCTTTCTTCTCTGCAATGTTGTTTGTGGTTGTTGAAGTTTTCAGTGCATTCACACAGAACCATAAAATAAATCAGCCATTCTGATGAGAATTAGCAACAATTTGCCAAATTAAAAAAATCATACTTGAAGAGTAATAAAAAAATTATGCTTGAGGGATATTAATGTTATTATTTTGAAATGATATTTATCATCTTTTATTAACTCATAGCATATTCAAAACATATTTTACTTATTTTTATAACTTTATGTTAGCTTATCTGTTTAATCAGGTACATCTGTTTCTGTGACTGTTCAGTTGGTGTTTTCCCATGTCACAATAGATTGGAAGAAATGAAGCAGTAGAAATGAAACATATGGTGTAAAGGAATAGTGTTTGATTGTAGTATAAAAAGAAAACTTGATGAATAGTAGTAATATGATGATAAAGTCTTAGATGTATGTACAATTGATTCTTCATAGTAAGAGGTAAAAATAAGTTTCATCAAAGACAATGAAAAAATCATAAAGTGTTTGAAATTTTTAAACATACTAAGTTTGAGATGATGACGGGTCTTTGGCCAACTTACTTAAAGCTACAAAGAAGATGAGATATTTAAACTCAAAAAAGATATACTGTAAAGGCAGATAGGTTTAGAAACATAATTACTGATCTAAGGGCAGATCTGTTGTTTATAATCTGGTATACTGACAGAGAAAAGCAGAGTCTGCTTTAGTAGCAAAATATATATTAATCACTTTTATTATAGGACTTTCTCAGCTTTCTTAGAAACACACACCCACGTGCAGTGCAGGCACACACACACACACACACACACACACACACACACACATTTCTGTGACTTCTCTTACTGAATTAGACAATGGATAATAGATTTAGGAGATAATCTGATAAAGTATATTTTAGTTTCAGAATTTCCAGGTATGAGTTTTGCTATCCCAAGACAATAAATGGTGCATGAAGTTCAAAACAATTTCCTTGGATTCATTAGATAAAATTCATGCAGAGAATTTTTTACAAGTTGCTTGCTTCGTCAGACTTTAATGAACAAAATAGGGCACTTGGAACTAGTAGATCTTATTCAATGAGAGTCTTGCTAATACAGCACCATGTTGTAATTTACTCTATATTTTCTATCTCCCATAGTGCCATATGCCACATAGTTTTTTTAAAAAAATTAAAGTGAGTCATAGGTTTCAATTAATTTATGTTCATTCACTCAAAAAATTTTAAACTATAAATAAATTAGGATTAACTAAAATATTAATAATCTGCAAATAAAAATTCTCATAGTGTTTGGGAATGAAACAAACATGAGACTCGCATTCATATTTCCTCATTCCAACAGGGCTGTCATAGCTGATCCTAGCAGTTAGCAATAATAGGGTGTTAAGCAGGTAGCCGCAGACACACCTGTCAATAGTTTGAGGCACAGAATGCTCGGGTTACCGGCATACAGGGCGCAGTCTCACACCTGACTTCCTGTCTTTTCCTACCGTTTCCTTACAGCCTGGGCTAATATTTCCTTGCAGTTTCCTTATTTCAAGCACTTTAAATAAAAAGCTGCCTATCTTAGTTCTTACATCACATTTTCTCATCCACATTAGTTTCTGTTACATTTACTGTGTAGCAAACTTGGTTTATAGTCCTATAAAAAAATCCAAGAAGAATTTTCAGTTTTCTTCACTACACCCTCTCTATTCTTATTTTCTGACAGCAGGACTCTGTTACATATTATGTTTTCAATTTCTCCTTCCTCTGGGTAACTATGCTTGGTTCCTTAATATTTCTCAAGTTAGTGAAAAATGAAAATAATTTTAAGACTGACAAAATTATGTATTACTGTCTTCTGTTTTTAAATGTTCATTTTAATTTATATCAGGAAAATTCAGTATTTTGTGTGTTATTCTATGAGTTGTGATGTATGTATACAATTGTGTAATGAACAGAACAATCAAGACCTGAAATACAAGGTGGCAACAGTGGTTCATGCCTATAATCCTAATACTAAATAAGATTGAGTCCTGCTTGGGCTATTAAGCATGACCTTGTCTCAGAAAAAATGACTGGGAATGTAGGTCAGCACTAGGGTGTCCCTGCATTTAATTCCCAATACTATGGGAGGAAAAAAAGAGAGATAAAGAAACAACGGCAAACACAAAAGTCTTAAATAGCCATTTATATTTATGCATTGCTTAAATTTACATACATATTCTTCAATTTATAATTAGGCTACCTTCCAATAAATTCATTGTATGCTAAAAATTGTGCATTTATTTATTTTTATTTCAAAGTTACAGTATGTCTCAAGCCATGTGCATGTATTTGAATATATGGATACATAAAGCAACAGAATGTGACAATTTTATTCAACGCTAAAACTTTTTATTTAAAATATCAAGTTATCAAGTAGCTCTGTACTTTATGAACTTTAGAAAAATCAAAATGTTTTTGAAGCAAATGTTTTTATGAAACTATCAACCTATTGCATTTTATTTATTTTATAATCCCTTTCTGTGGCTGGCCAAGACTCCTCTGTCTTTTTTCAATCTTTTATTTTCCTGCATTTTCAACTGTCCTTAAATGTATTAATTAATCCAAGGTCTACTTTAAAATATTAATTAATTTATTTTTAATTAATTTAATTAGTCTCTTCCAGAGACTAACACATGAATTTTATGGTTTCTTCATGCACACAGATACACGCATGCTCAAAGACAATCCAACTTACAATTTTTCAACTTTAAGAGGGTGCAAAAGCTATTTATATTCAGTAAAAACTGTTGTCTGAGTTTTACATTTTGAACTTTTTTGCAGACTAGCAATGGCTGTCATTCAGTTACCTAATCAGTAAAGTAAGCAACAGATTCTCTGTAGCAAACTATATTGCTAAACTACAAAGTTTTGTAGATTAGATGTATGCTATTTTTGGACTACAATTTTTAACATACAGTGAGTTTTTCAGGACATAATCTAATTATAAATTGAAAAATATGTATATACATTTATATAAGTAGTACTCAGAGAAAAAAGCTCATGATTACCAAAAATTACAATAAAGTTATTAGAAATGTTTCTGTGGAAGTCAGTTTTACTATTTTTTAAATGATTTGTTCATTGTTTGCTTTTATTTTAGAACAAAAGTTTGAAAAAAACAGTGTGTTGGGCACTAAGGCATTTGGTTTGAGTACTACTTTTATTTTCTTTTTATATCTATCTAATTTTGTAAGCAAACAATAATTATGTTGATACTGTCCTTTTACTCATAAATAGATAGCTAATAGATCAGTAGACAATGTCAGAAGCCAGCTTAATACTACTTAACTAAGCAAATACTAATGTATCTAAGGTAACAGAACCTCATATTAAAATGAAGTACATAAAGAAAAAGAACAAAAACCCTTCTTGTCTTCCCCATTAATGTCCAGAAATTTGAGTTTAAAGCCAGAATGTCCAGGCACTGCAGGTAGATCTTTCTCTTGTTCCTTTCAAGAGTGTCATTCACTGTTGCCCAATTTCTGGTGTGTTTCACGATCATCAGAAAAGCTTTTTAAAATGCAAATATCCAGCCCATCATAGTTTCACAGAAATAGAATCTCAGCAGATGGGTTCCTGTCATCTATACTTTAGCAAGTTTCGGCAAGTGATTCCAATGCACCCCCAGGTCTGATTCTGGCCTAGGTAATTATTTTAGGACATCTCTCCTTCCTCTGTACTATAAAAATGCTAGATTTGCTGTCTATAATATTGGATAATTTAGGATCTCCAAAAATAAAGTGTTGCCTTGATTCCTAAAAGTATGAAATGATTAGAAAATATTCAGAGGTGTTTTTGGAAAATATCCAGTTCTTTATTCTATGGGTGAAAACAAACATAAGATATTCAAATCCTCTCATCATGTTGGCTACTGATAAGAAAAGGATTTGTAGGTTTGATCAAACTGCACATTTGTAATGATGTGATTTTTAAAATCCCCTTTTTAATGACCATACTTGTTTTCCTCAAAATCCTTCTCAAAACAAAATTTATGTGTGTCTTTTGTTTTCTCAGTATTCCCAGAGTTCACATCTGATAGGATTAAGGATTTTAGACCACTAAAATCATTTATTTTTACATCTGTGTTCAGGGAGAAACTTATGGTATCTTAGAGTTCTTAACAGACAGAACACCACCTATGTTTTCTTGATTTCTTATTTCATAAACACAATTTTTCTTCAAAATGTGGTGACCATCTTTGATTTGAATGGAGTGGAATTTATTCTATTCTATTATTATTGTGCTCTAAGAGCACATTCATTAGTTTTAGGCGTCAGGAAAATTGCATCATTTTTTCAGTAAATTTATGATTAAATAATATTGTGCTGATTTATTTAAAAATAAGAACTAGTTTGAGGCCATATCCTTATTCTGTATTAGCTCAATTTAAGAATTCATTTCTAGTAGTTATAATTTTGATAAAGCCATACCATGATAAGATTTAAAATAATTTTGATTCTCAACATTCTCAGTAGCTATAATTCCTATTTCTGGCTTCTACAGTTTTATCCTCATTTGTCTCAAATTGTGAAAAGCACAGGATAGAGAATATATATCTAAATCTATCCCTCAGCTGTCATTCCGCTGGTAAGCACTTCAAGTATAGGCCTCAGACCATCACCAAATCCGCCTAATGTTGTTATCTAACATTCAGATCACCATCTCATGTAAGTAATAGTTATCCTTTTCATATTTAAGAAAAGATGTGAGTCAATGTGGTCAACCATGGTTGTGGAGAGTAGAAATAAATCAATAATTATGCTTGTAGGAAATATTTCAGAGAGGAAAAATTTAGAATTATCTTTCTTGCTATGATAGGTGAAAAAATGATAGATTTAGTCCAAAAATTCATATTATCTGGTGACAAATTTGTAATAAAATTCTTCCATGATAGGGAATTGTATCAGCATCACAAATACAAAAGACTAATTTGAGAATATAGGTGCAAAGTAGATATGAAGAGTTTCCAAATGACTGTGACAGTTAACCTTGAATGTCAACCCGATTGGATTGGCAAATAGCCTGGAGATTAATCAAGCACATTTCTGAATGTGTCTCTGTGCATCTGTGAGAGGGTTTCCAGAAGCAAGAATATTGGCACGTGGGTCACTGAACTAATAAGGAAAGACTCAATGATCCACCTGGAAGGCAGACAGCAGGGTCCCGTAGACTTGCAACACAAATGGAACAAAAGCAGCGTGCAAACTTAATTGAGCTGGTATGTCTCCTGCTGATTTCTTAACCCATAGATGTAGACTTAAAGATTCTTCAATCTTTAAATGAGAACATACACCAAGAACTTTGCGGTGAGTTTCCAGGCGTTTGGTCTTGTACAGGCGCTGAATTCTTTTTCTTACACTTCTGGTTTATTGGACTTCATTGGGTTTTATTCTCCGGCTCTCTAGAATGGGGAAGGCCATGGTGGGACTATCCAGCAACTGATTCTGTAGCCATTGTTATAAATGTCAATACATAATTTTATATGTGTATATATCCAATATATATAATTAAGCTTATTTTAATTTTAGAGGCCTTTATGGTCTTTGATGATAAATACAAGAGTAACCTTTATAATCTAATGAAATAAGTCAACATGTTATACATTATTCAGAGTTTATATCTGATACTAATTCATTTATGCACATATGTAACCACCTATGAAGTAAAGACTATTACTCCTATTTTTAAAAAACACAGAATCACTAAAATTTATATACTGTGCAATATAGCCAAAAACAAATGATATCTTACAAATATTGGTTTTAATTTAATGATTATTGTGGAAGTAAAAAATATAATGATCACATTCTCTAACCCTGGAAAATCATGAGTAATCCTTTTTGGAAAGCAATTGTCTTTGGGATAAGTGTTGGATACGCTGGTGAGCTACATGGGCTAGCAGGTGACTCCTTGAGGTTGTATGATGAGACCATCAAATAAATATAAAGTAATAGGATCTATAACATGATAACATGATCTGTTATAAATGTTCAGACTTTTTATCTCAGAAAGAATTGTTGAGGACGAAAGAACAGAGAAATAAAGGAGATGATAAAAGTGATAAAAAATTGAATTCTTCCTAAGGTAATGGTGCAATGAAATACCCTCATGCTGAGTAGTTTGAAACTTTGTTAAAGTATAAAAATTACACATGCTATGTTAGGTTTTTATGTTTGTTGTTTAGATTTTACTCTGTCTAAAACCTCCAACTGTTTAAGAAAGACTAATAATAAATATTTTGAGTATTTTTTCTTTATAAGATGAACTAGCAAATAGGTTGATACTATCCACCTATAGCAGAACAGTCTCTAGGGCCATCCTGGTCTCAGAGAGGACTGAATGTGACCACTGGCAAGTTACATAAACTTTCTGTGTTTCCATTTTCTTACCTGGACATAACTTACAGGTGTAATTTCTCTAGTTTACTTTACAGAGATAGCTAACTTTTAAAAGAATCTTTGTATTAAATAGATTTTTAATAGAGATCAGTTTTAGGTTTATAGAAAGCTTGAGCAGAAAGTACAGAGTTCCAAGGTAGCAGTATTATTTTTACAATCTCACCTGCAGTGAATAAGGGTTACTACTTTACATCCTCAGCAGGTTTTGGTATTATTAATATTTTACAGTCTAGCCATCACAAAGGAATATAGTGTTATTTAATTCACAGTCTCATAATGGCAGATCACATCAAGCATCTATTCATAAGATTATTTGCCATTTTAATATCTTTTTATTGAAGCAACTGGATCTTTTGTTCCTCTTTAAATTTATTGTTTGTTTACTCATTATTTTTTCAAATCGCCAAATATTTTAGATGCCTGTATTTTATCAGATTTATGTTTAGTAGATATTTTGTTTCAGCCTATAATATATCTTTTTATTTTCTCAATACTCTAAGCAAAGCTTTTAGTTTCAGTGTAATCTTTCAATTTCTTCTCTCAATTATCATCCTAATACCATATCTAAATACTCATTGCCAGACTCAAGGTAACTTGGATTTTCTTGCATGTCATCTTCTGGAATTTTATGTTTTACATTTGAGATTAGTATTTAGTTTGAGTTACCTCTTGATTGCTACAGTTCATGGTAAAACTTTATGCCAAGTAGTAGGATGTGACTGTGATCTTCAGTATTGTGTTGGGTGAAATCTATTTTAAATACTTAAATTCTGTAGGTCTTATATTCCTATTTAATGATTTATTTCTCTGGTGGAATCAACCATTATTACAAAAAATCCAATAATTGCCAAGGTTTCAACTTTCTAAAGCACGAGTCACAGTCAGCTCCAATCACGGAAAAGAAATTGAAAAGTCTAGGCAATTTCAGCAGTCATTGTCTGCCAATGTCTCCCCTTGCCACCGTCCATTGTGGTGGGTAACCTCCAAAGGCTACCACTGATTCCGGGGGCCTGGAAAAGAGGAAGTATTTTCCTGTGTAAAGTTCAACTATGCCCAACTCATGTTGTCACAGAGCTGAGCCATTGTTTTTATAGGTACAGGAGAGACAGAGACACAGAGATAGAGACAGAGACAAATAGGAAACAGAATGAGACCAATTTCATTTTCCCAGATTGACCAGAGTTTTTACTGAATCATGTGACTGATGAATTTCTTCTCGTGCAATTGGATAGATCAGAGTAGTCAGGGTTTGCGTGAATCCCTCAGGGCTATCTCAGAGCATCAGAAGTGTTCTTGTTTCAGCTGATGGCTACAAAAAGAATCAAATTTTTAACACTGACCTGCTTCCTCAAAATTGTCCTTAAATATTAAAATTTACTTTTTTAAAAACTCCCCCAGAACAATTAAAACACAAAAAAGAGCTAAGAGGAATAAATTTTTATGTAGCCAAACATGTCCTGCTTATAAGTAAAATTTCTCACTATAGTAAGTGCATACTTGCCAGAAGCCAGCAATTTTAACTTTGCCTAAATGCCTGACTAATAAACCTCTGTCCTATGAATGCCCTCAGCTTTTTGCTAAATGAAATACATTCTTTGTATCTTTCATAGATATAATTTAATCTCACTGGTAGCAAGATATATACAAGCTAAAGCTCATAGAGGCTAAAATGTTCCAAGGGGAAAGTTATTATGTAACACTGCAAGATGACCAAAGAATCAAATTCTTTTGATAACATTAAGAAATATGGCCATTGATCACACAAGAATCATTCTAAAATAACTTTATAATGTTGCAAAATGACTTTGCTCTATTTTTCTAGTCTTTTATATCACTCAAGCAAGCAAACCACCCCTTATTTTGGTGCCTCAGTGCAGAAGCAGTGCAGAGGAGGATAGAATGCTGAAGTAGTGTGAGTTTTTGTTTTTATATATATTAGCTCTTAGATGGAGTTGGAGGAGAAAAAAAGAAAAAGAAGGTAATCCTTGCCTAAAGGGTGTGTTCTCTTGAAACTGAAAAGAAAATGGGCTTCCTTGCCTGAAAGATGAAAAAGAAATGCTTCAACTAGGGAAGCAGAAAGATGTTTGCCTGTCCTAAAAGCAAGGGGAGCTTATGCCCTGCTGGTTAGCAGCACTTCCAGGATGGTGACAAGATAGCCAAGAGGAAGGTTCACACTACACAGCAAAAGATGGCAATGAAGGCTGGCATTTTCTGAAGACATGCGCTGGTACTCAAAGAACATGTGGAAAGGAACATGCTATCTATACCAAGTTGAGCCAACTTGACATTAAGAATAAAGCTAACCTCTCTTCTGTGCATTGGCATTGTGCACAGAGGAGACAGACGCTTACAGAGGATGCCAGAGACTCAGGACAAGCTGAACTGAAGTTTTCCACTAGTCTAAAGTAACATGTACTGGACTGAGCAATTAGCTTCCTGTATAGAAAAAAAAAATTCTTTACCTAAGTCTGTTAATAGGTGATTACAGTTTAGATGTATAGAAAACAAATGAAATATGAAATCAAAAGCATGTAACTGCACAACCAAATTTATAACTATCTAAAAATTTCAAAATGTAAGAGTACTGAACTTGGTGGAAATCATGTGCACAAAGAAAGCATGCAATAACTGAAATGACAAAATTTTATAGAGATAGAGTAGACAATATCAAGTGTTCATTTAAGCAATTACACAAAATAGTTTATTTTATAAAAATAACTGAAGTAAAATTAAGATGGAAAAATGGGCAATAGTTTAAATTTGTCATAGAGAAAATGAGGTAAAAACTAAATATGTTTAATATGGCCTATTTAAAAAAATACTGCTAAAATGTACTGATATTAATATAATTCTGATGTTAAAATGTGCACAGATTAACTCAATAAAACATTATTAGGCTTAAAATTAAACTCAAGCATATATGACTTAACAAACCTTTTTTTCCTGACTTATTTATGTTATATAATTAAATACAATCTTCAAAAGCAGAAAGAGAAGGAGAAAAGAAAATAGAAAAGAAAACAAAGACAACTATATTGCAAAAAGTGTTGCAACAGAGTAACTAGGTCATTTGAAAGTACTTCAGTGCTATTTTTGCGTGGAAATCAGACTGTTATTATCTGGGAAAAACTGAAGTTTCAGAAGTAAAAAACCCTTCAAAGGGCAAATTTCAAGCCCACAGATCAGTTTTATATTTTGGTTTCATTGAATCTGTTTTGAAGTATGTATTCAACCTGTTTCCTTTTCCATTTAGATTGACTTAATATTTCTTCCAGTATTGCCATTCATTCAAACAAAACTTTTTTGCAATGCAGTCAACAATGAACAGTGAACACTCTCATGACCTCAGATATATATGAAGCTGTTGACCATATACCAACTAAACAATCAGCTGTTCAGCAGACATTAGACATTAGTTCAACCTTACCTGGATGCAGCATCAGATTTCACAGCTGAGAGTTCGGTCCCAGGGTACTGTCCATCACTTAGTCATAAATAATGTACTGTTACTTATTTGTTTGACTCACCAGCTATAAAACCAGGCTTCCCATAACTCCATTAGTGGAGTCACTTAATTTAATAGCGGGCCTCTCAGTACTCAAAGAAACACCTACCTGTGTGTATGTGTTTACACAAAAGGGTATGACGGAGCATGGAGACAAACAAGCAGTGGCAGAGGTGCATAGGGTGCACAGGGCTGGTCTTTCAAGTGAGCAGATTCCATTTAGTGGCTACTTAGGGGCCCCAGCTCAGGCCTCTCACTCAAACACAAAGGCCGCTCTTTTCACTGAGGAGATTCCAAGGGTATCTGGAGCTATGTTAGGAAACTAAACAAACAGAAAACTCCTATTTCAGCATATACTTTAATTTTATAATGACTGTAGGATACTCTATTGTTATATTGGGGTTTTTTTTGACATTTTAGCAGGTGATACTTCCCTATAATTTATGTCTAAACTTTAAATTATTCTAAAACAAAAGTGGGAAAGCTGTTTGAAAATGGCTAGATAATAAATATTTCACACTTTGTAGAACACAAATGATGTGTATCATATTCTTTATTCACTTATATTTTTCTTTTAGCTTTGTCTTTTTTCCCCAACTCTTTAATAAATAAAAAGCCATGGTTAGTTTGATGATTACAGAGAAATGGCTTTTAGTCCAGGCTGTGGCCTACATTTTGTAATACATTTACCATTTATGAAGTCTGCGATACCTGCAAACTCCCATTTTTATTACTGATACCAGTTATGATGGATTTTTCTGTCTGGATTCATCTCATTCACTACAGATTTATGAATTATTAAAAATACTGTACAAATAGAAAGATTGCAACTTGAATTCAACTGCCTTGATAACTGTCTTAAATGTAAGTAATCTATACACTCCAATTTAAGAAGAAAAAAAGGTTGAACTGGGTAGCAAACAAAGTCCTATTTGTCATCCGTAAGAAAGCTACCTTATAATAAAAATAAGATAAAAGTAAAAAGATGGATGAATCTTGACTGTGCAATTTCAAACCAAAAAACCCCACAGTGTCTGTATTCCTGTTAGGCAAAGAAGACTTAAGGAGAAGAATTATTATTGGGGTTTAAAAAACAGCTTATAACAATGAGGGCATAACTATCTATAAACCATAAAAATCTTAAATGACTATGAACCAATAATGGAGCTTCAATATGAAGCACAAACTAACATAACTGATAGAAGAAATTGGCAAATCCCTAATTAAATTTGAAGGTGTTAAACTCTTTGTATTAGTAATTGCTAGAACAATCAGGTAGTAAATTAGTAAGGCTGCAGAAAACTTGAGTGACACCGTCAACTAATAGCACTTAATTGACTTGTGTAGTACACTGCAGAGTCTTTTCAAAAGTACTCAGAGCAGTCCCCGGGATAGATCCTTTGACTCGTTAAAATTAGGTCTCAGTAAATGTTTTTCATTGTTTTATGTTTCATGTTCTGCTCAGGGACAAAGCAACTGTAATCACTGTCATCTTTGGCAGGCAAGTGACTTAATGTATTTCGCATCCACCATTATTGCAATTGTGTAGCCACTTACAGTTTCAGTTTTCTAGGAACAGGATTAACTGTTAGGCTTCCACATTTGTCACATTTTGAACTTTGGACATTTTTGCTTTAGTCTCACCCATGCTTCTTTGAACAAAGTTCACATATACTTAAACCTGGTAAACGTATTAGAGAAAATGTAGCTTTTGGATTCTATTTAAATTTTGTACTCTTGCTTAACCTTAGCTGTTTTGTTTTGTTTTGTTTTTTTCCTCACTAAGTTACTCAGTTGCCCAGGTTGGGCTGGGATTTTGGGTCCTCCTGACTCTGCCTCAGCCTCCTGGAGTGCTAGAATTACAGGTTTTGACTTGATGATTCCTCACTATCTTGTTTAGATTTGATGCTTTCGGATGTTTATATTTCAAAATTTTAACCAGCTTTCTCAGTTGTTTACAAAAAGTATGAAAGTATGAATATTCTAGCCTGTGCCACATTTCCAGAATCATAACCACAATAAACTGCTTATCTGCACTCAGAAATATAGATTAATGAAATTACCAATATATTGGTTCTTTATACTAGTGGCTGAATGGTATTTCTTGACTAGCAATAACAAAACTGATCAAGCTAGTAATCCACCTCAGTTATTTATTTTATATGTCAGCTCAATTTTTTCTAAAAAAATGACTCATAATTGCTTTTATATTCTGGGTGTTTTTCTACTTCACCAAAATAAATGTTTAGCATTTAGCTAAAATAAATCAGAATTTCACTATGTTAATTCTGAGAAAGAACAAAGAATAAGTTAAGTATTGACTAACATAATTCTGGAAAATTGGGTAATACTGTGAATTAACAGCTTTTACTTTATGCTTGACTTTTAAAGCATTAGAGAGAAATCATTTTGCAAAGATTTTCCTTTCCTTCATATGTTTCCTCTTATTAAAATTATTTGACATTCAAATAAGCCTTCCTTAAAGTAACTACATATCATCCTTTCAGGTAATTTTCATTTCTTCAATTTATAAAATCACCAATTATAGACTTTAAAATGATTGAAGCTTGTTATAAAATGCAAGTAGCAATTATGTCTCTTAGGAATCCTGGTGGAGATGAGCACAGGGAGAATTTAAATGATACTTGAAATCACTTTTCTTAATATGTGGAGGAAAAATTACTAATTGCTTGTAAAATATTTACATTTTTGTATCAGTAAAGAAGCTAGAATGCTTAATACTTAACAGATTTTAGCCAGTTGAATTTCAGGTGTCACTAAAGGTCACTACAGGCACATGTGTGCATTTTCCTTGCCAAATTAATGTATTTTCAAACTAATGTATTTTCAAATTAATGCATTTTTTCTCTGTTTTTATTTATTGTTAGAGGAAGCAACAATACAAACATTTGCATAAAAATTCTTGTACTTCTCTATTAACCACAAAATGGTAATTTAATCATATGGGTTATAATTACATATTTTTCATAAGAAATTGTTTTTTAAATTATGAGGGATAGACACCATATTTCTATGGATTCCTTACTCTATCGATATTGTTTAATTTTTTCAAGAAAATGTTGCCCAGTTCTCACCTTTACTTGTAAAAATAAATATTACCTCCAACATATCTGATCCAAACGTAATGTGAAGTTTAATTTTTCACAAAACATCTATTTCTTATACTTATTTATCCTTGACTTTGTGATATAAAAAACTCTAAATTATGATTGACTTCATTAAATTGTTTTCACAAGATTTTCAATTTGCTATCATTTTGCACAGTTTGGATTTTATGATTATATCTGCATAAACTCAATTTTTAAAATATTCAATGCCTACAATTTTATTAACAGTAGGGTTAAAATTATTTTTAAGTGAAGCTAAATGCTTTCAGATGATCAGTGATGATGAGTTTCACTCCTTATGTAGATATAGTAATTTGCCTTTTTACTGTAACTATCCAAATAATGTGGTTTATCTGGGGTGGGGATCTGTGTCCTTTCTATATACTCTTTTTTATTGTTCTGCTTATCAGAGTTCGTAATATATTATTTCTGTTGATCAGTGTTGTATTTAAATATAAAATTACAAATCTTTTTATTTTTAAAACTATTCCACTACAGTGTGTTAAAAAAATTTTTAAGTGGATCCTCAAATCCTGCATAAAATTTCCTTTATATTTTACTGAATTTTTATCTAATTTGAGAGGAACTGTAAAATTTACAAATTTGTGTCTTTCTCCTCAGAAATAGATGAGAAAGAAATCAGAACTGGTTAGGCTTTAGATTTTATTTTGTTTCCCTGGAAATAAATTTGCAATCAAAATAATAAAAGTGTCAGTAAAGTTAATTGTTAATAGTAGTGGACCTTGGAGTTGAATTAGTTGAAATCCCAGACACAGTAATTACTGTGCAATTTTTGTTCAAACTACTTAATATCTTTCAGCTTCACTTTTCCCAGTTACAAGATAAGATTACTAACAGTACCCATGTAATATAGAACTCTGTGAGAATTAAGTATATATACACTCACACATATATACATGTATATATGTATATATGTGTATATGTGTGTATATTCACAATGGACTCTGGCATATAAGTATTCAAGTGTAAGTTTGTATTATTTTCCTTCTTTGGGGGGAATTAATTGTACATTTAAGAGATCAGGAAAAAAGGAGACCAGATTTTTCTGCTTAAGGTGTTTGTTTGCTTTTACTGAATCATACACATGGCATGATGTTGAGCATGAGCTTTAATGCTTTCTGCAAGTTTACACAGATTCCCAAAAGGCTAAAACAAAGATACAGTGTAACAAAGAACCAAGCATCCTCAACTTTAGGACATACTTGAAATAGTGAAGGAACTTCTGAAAACTCATCTCCACATTCCCTAGGTGGTGAAACTTGCTGAAAGTCTTAGATGAAAGAGGCTGGTAAAGAGAATTTCTGTTGATAAAATTGTGAGAGAGATACAGTTTTGATTCTCCCTCATGTCACGTGAGAGTAAGCTGCTGGGCACTGGAGTAGAGCTGTTGGTGGGATTAGCATAAAGCAAACAACTTCTCAAAGCTAAGATCACATCACAGAGAGAAATTCATTTACTTAAAAAACTTATAAAGCAACAAGAATTTGTAAGTATCTTTCAATAACACTCAATGTAAACAGTCTTAACTGAATCAAAGGAAACTGACTGGCACAATGCAACCAAAAAATAAAATCAACCTATAAGTTTCCTATGAGACATGTACCTCAGTCACATAAAAACACAGACTAGAAGTGAAAGAATGAAAAATTATACTTCATACAATTGGACCCCAAAAGCAAGAAGTAAGCTATTTGAATTTCAACCACAGTGGACTTTAAGCAAAATTGATCAAAAGACATAAAAAGGTCAATATACATATTGGGAAAGGAACAATTCAGTAGGAAAAGATAACAACTGTAAACATATATGCACCAAATGGTGGCACATTCAATTTCCTCAAGAAAAACTAACTTGACATGAAATGACAGATAGAAACCAGTGTATCCCTAGTGGCAGTCTATAGTTCTCCACTTCTACAAATAGAAATGTCAACAAAAAAAAAAAAATCAGTAAAGAAATATCAGAGTTGAGCCACACCATTAAATAAATGAACTTAAGAGATATCCAGAGAGTGTTTCTTTCCAAAAATAGTAATTTTTTTCTCAGAAGTTCACAGAACTTTCTGCAAAATAGACCACATCTTAGGTCATAAAGCATAATTAAATAAATACAAAAGAGTAACAATAATCTTTTGCAATATATTAGATCTCAATGGAATGAAACTAGAAGTCAACATTAAAAAGAAAATATATATTTTGCAAATATAAGATTAAATAATGCAGTAGGAATAATCAATAAATCACAATCAAAATTATGGAACAAATAAAAATTTTCCTAGAAAAAATGACAACTTCAGGACAACATGCAGAGCCTGAGGAACACAATGAGAGCAGTTGTAAGTGACAAAAATGCATCCCACATTAGAAAAACAGAGATAGCCCTAATAAATAAACTAATGATGCATTTCAAGTTCTTAATATATGAGTAACTCAAATCTTGTAGAAGAAAAGAAATTATAAAGAATTGAGTAGAAATCAGTGACATTAAGACAAAAAAAATAGTATTATGGTCTCCATCTCTGTAGTTATCTGAGAAATTATTTCTGATTGGATTTTTCTAGAGACTCTGCTTTGTTACTTCCATTGTTACCACTTCAGAGAGTCCAGGTGGGTGACATTTGTATTGTTCCAGCTCACTGTCCCCTGGGTTTGCCTTTGGTTATCTGCAAGGTTGGGGTTGCATCTTGCTTTAATGTCTTCTCATTTTCTTTCTTTTTTTTTTTTTCCAGTTTAGTTCCTGGGTTGATTCTTGTAAATTGCCTATGGTGAGAAGCTTTATTACTACTATTTAAAACTCTTAGGAAATAACTACTTCTCAGAGGTGTCTTTCAGGTATAACTGACTTTTTGGTTTTGAGTCTGTTGCCAGATCCTACCTCTTCAATTTATTGGGGATGAAAAGTTGCCACCTACTTGGTCCAGCCTCTGGTTCTTTGACACTGGCTTATAGTGTTTTTTATGACTTGTAAGCAATTTCAGTATTTGTATACCAAGGAAATCAGCTAATTAGAATAATTACATCACCTTGGATAAAGTGGTATAATCCACAATAACAATAGCATCAAAAACAGCCTAGTAATTGACAAACAGAACTATTAATTTGCCAACTTTAACCTTATGAACTATATTTGTGGTTATATAACAAAACTTAAAATGAACTAGGAAATTATATACAGTAAATAAAATTTCAATATGGTGATTTTACCCTCAAGGGAGAAAATTTAAAAGGGCTTTAGGGGAGGGCAGAAATAGAGAACTAGAAGAAGAGGAAGAGATCAGAAGTAAGGCTAGAGAACAAAGGAAGAAACAGGGAAACTGATGAAGAAGACAGGAGAAAAAGAGAAGGAAGAAATAAAAACAAGAACAGAACAGAGCAACAACAAAAAAAAACCCTAGAAACTGATAAGTTTAGTAGAATAAATAATTGTTTTCTAATAGCACCCTCTCCATTTCTTTGTGTATGGGAAATGTATTCCACTTTTACAATCTGGACATTAAGCAATATCAATATTTCAATTTATGCACAATATCACATTACCTACACTTGTTATTTATTTTAATGTCTATATTTTTATTATGTTTTTTATTTTGAAGGTAGTAAAAATACAACAGAACAAGAGAGAACAAAGCCAGTTGCGACAATGCAGTGAAATTGCATTGAACTTCATAGCAGGATACTGGGATAACAGTAATAGGTACCATAGTATATCTCGTTATCTTCACAATAGTTTTCTAGCCAGTCAGGTATAGCAAAATCAAATAAAAAACAGAACATTAGAAAACCATTCGAAAGAGAATATTGACTAGTGTAACACAATTAATCGTAATGAAATAAAACAGAGAAAAAAAACATTTGCCTTCAAACAGAGGATGGAAGGAAATCCCCAATATTTGCTATACTTCATACGGTCATCCTCTCAAGACATGCTCAGATCTCTGGCCCCAGTTGCTAACTGGAGGGGTGTGGGATTGGGATGTTGGATTTCCAGCCTGCTGGCACGGGTTCACGCTGGAGGGAGGCGCTTACCAAGAGGGCTGGCAAGTTGCCTTCTTCTGCAGCCACCTGGGTTCCACCATGGCCAATTCCCTAATGACTATTTTTAAAGCAACACATCAATTTGCCACTAATTTACAGATGATATAATATATAAAATACATTATGCCATTGAATTGAAGATAATATACAGTCAAAGAACTAGTAATACAAAAGGACCTCTGAACCAAGTAGATTTTGTAAAACAAAACTACAAGTTTACATGCTGCAAAATCTTTGTTTTCTTAATACATTATCCTACTAAGTTTAGCTGCTTAGATATCATACTTAATTAAGACTCTAACGAACAAATGTGAAAATGGACAGTAAATAAACACTGGAAACTATAAAATGTAATTATGTGAAGATGTTTAGCAGAATGTTTCACATAGGAAACCTCACTCTGCACAGAGCAGTGCTTTCCTGGACACAGTGGTGGTACTCTTGTTTGTTGGGGTGGGTAGGGCTGAGAAGTGAGGTAATTAATTCTATTCAATGCAATCATTAAGACCTCAGAGAAATAAAGACTATATCTTAGAAAAAAACCCACTTTATTATTTGTTTAATGACAAAATTTTTAAAGTTTGAGTGAAATGGTTTGGTTCCACTTACTTAAAAAGTTCATCTCTTGGTAATTTGATTGAGGTCAATTTTACTACAAAATTATTTCAAACCCCTACTCCATTGCCAGAAATTGCTTATGTGGTACAAGTACTGACTATATGACATTTAATGCATTCAAAAAGATATTGAATAAAAAAAGAGTTCTGTAAAGCCCATTTTTTAGAGAAAATATCTTAACAAGATACATCACTCAAATATACAAGTCAATTGAGATATAAAATGAAAATCTCGTTGAATATATTTGGAGGAAATGAAAAGAACAGAGCTATAAATGGCTTGTTCTCCAAATAAAGATGACAGCCAAGTTGTCTGAAACAACAGCATTCTACTCAAAAGCAATATGATGCTTTCATTCTGAAAGACCTGAAACAGATCACTATTAATACCATATTATGTGACCCAAACATCAACTCTTAATCAAGAGAGCATAATATAATCTGGCAAGAAGTACTTCCTCCTTGTTTAAAAAATAAAAATAAAACTCCCATTTTTAAACAAGAGCTACAGTAGCAATTGAGTCAAGATGTCCTAGAAGGCAAAGAAAATGATATGAATATTTTTAAAGTGTTAAGGGTCTTTGAAATTCGTTTCTTCTAACCTCTTACAGTTGAGGAGATGAAATTTGCTGATAAATAAACAGCTTCAGATATAAACCTGAAATCCAAATCTCCTGACTTCCTGTCTCATTCTTTTACAGGATGTCTCTAAAATCCCACAATGCACTAAATAAACTAAATCAATACATTTTTTCTTACCTCAGTGATGTTATTTTTATTTTTTCTTATATTTGTGAAAAAAATCCAAACAACATATGCTATCCGTTTAGTGTATCCAAGCTTAGAAACACTAAATTTCCTAATTTAGAATTGTTTGAATGAATCAAGTGAGTATTCTGGCAAGAAAACAATTGTATGTAATATAAGGAAGACATTATCGCTGTATGCATCATTATTCACTTGAAAAAACTAGAGATTCTTCCTAAAACTACTCAGCGCAAAACACTGTCAAAAAACTGATATTTGTCAGATGTCTGAAGTGTGTTTAACTGACAATGAAAGTGAAATAAAACTAATTAAAAACAGTGAAATTTGATTTCTTCATTTCTTCTGCATAAAAGGAACAGTATCTTTAGGGGCATTGTTGAATCTTAAAAGAATGTACACAAAAGTGTGTTGAAGAATGGTGTATACATTTAAATCCTTATCATTTGAGTATAAAATATTAGTTTGTATTTACATTGTTTATAAAGAGAGGCATTTTAATTAATGTAGCATTTAATACTTTAAGCAAAACAGCCCTATTTGGTATAAATATAGTAAAATCATCATAAATTATTATATTACCAGATTATTAAAAAGTTGCTACATATGTCCATAAATTTAATGATTATAATTAGATACAAAAATTGCATAATTTAAATATAGCTGAGTACTTGAGGTATATTTATTATAACTTTTATATAAGAGGATTTACTTACTCCATGCTGAGTTTAACCAATCTTGCCTTTGTTTAAGCACCTTATATTTGGCAGCAAAAAACATGAAGCCCTGGTGTCCTTGGCTTAGTTATGGATCAACTCTAATCTCTGTACTTTGCTCAGAGAAATAGACAGAGGTTCAGTCACTTTAGAAAACTATCTTCAGGAATCAACTAAAACTAAGCATGTAGCTACCTTCCAACCAAGAAATCACACTCCACCTGATATATGAGGTATGATTTAAAAAAAAATAGTGAATGATTAAATTAAATAAAAAAATACACCAAAAGACACAGTAGAAGTAATTCCTCTCAAAATATTCTCCCTCTTTAAACATGCTTATCCCATCATTCTTGCCACTTCTGAAAGCACTTTTGGAAGTCTTCTTTTGTAAGTATCTTAAATTGTGCTGTCATGGCTTCTTGGATGCTGTGAATTGATCCAAAACTTTTACCTTTCATGGTCATTCGGACTTTGGAGCAAAGCCATAAGTAGGAAGATGCCTGCTTTTCCATTATGTTGCCCAACAGCAGCATCCATATTTTTTTAGACCACATCTCATTGAAATAGTTATGAAAGAGAGTTCCAGAACTGCTTCAGCAAGCAGCAATGTCAACGGCATAAATGTGCTGGAAGTGAAGGTGCGTACGGGGGGGATTAATGGCAAAATGTCTTTCACAGAATTAATTTTTGTAATTTATATTTTGATCACCCTTTGACTCAAAAAAAAAAAAAACAAGAAGAAAGAAAAAGAAAAAAAGTGAAGGCACTGGTCCAGCAAAGGATTAATTTAAAAAACCACTCATAAAAATTATATTTATAATTGCCTCAAACTAGAAATACACTAAATGTCCATCTTGACAATAAGCAATTGAGATTCTACAATGCAATACTATGCTACAATAAAAGAACAAAATACTAACATATGGAAAAATGTGGATAAATGTTATAGATATATTGAAATGAAGAAGCCAGTCATGGAAGCAGCCATGCTGAGTGATTCCAGCCTGAGCAATCTATAGAAAGGTTTTCTAAATAAGCAGAAATCTCTTTGGTGATTGAAATCAAAGTTATTACTAGTGCAAATGAGGCTACTGATGCATAAGAAAGCTAATGCATGTGTCACTGATGTGGGTACCAGGCAACTAGCAGAATACTGAAAAGATTATTCCTGCAGGCTAAATGAGAATGAGAAAAAATTGGAAACTAGAAAAAATGCAATTTGATTTACATAATAGCAGAACAATGAGCAAAAGCCTCACCTGAAATAACATGGGAAGCAGAAAGGAACTGCTTTGAAAGGTGTGAGGAATGAGACCCAGTGGCACCTGAGACAGGCAGGATTCTTGCTTGATCCTAAGAGTTCAAATTCCAGGCTGAGTTCAGATCCTCAGTAACCTGGAAACACTTTGTCCTCATCTCATAAATAGGGTGGATGGTATGGATTAGGGAGTCACTGAAAAGGAACATTGAAAGAAATATTCTATGTTTTATAGAAGTATGATTACTGTGATATAAACATTTGTTAAAACCGTATATTTGTATTCAGCACTTTTTGTTACAGGTAAATTATACCACAATTTTAAAAACAGAAAATGACAAGTGAAAAAGTATTAAGTAAAATACTATAGTACTTAAAATTACTTTCTGATGTGCGGCCCTGGTATGCATTATAGTTTAAAAGTTACAAAAATACAAAACATTTATGGTTTTTAACATGTTACAGTATTCAAATAGCATGAAGTCAGCAACATCTATAGTTTTTAAAAATTACACTGGTATTTTTCATTTATATTGGTTCTATGCTATCACAGTCTTTGAATTAGCCATCTTTTTGCTGTAGACCTTAATACTGTAATATTAACAAAGGTTGTGTATACCTACAACAAGCATATGAGAAGCATGTTAGTAAAAAGATTTTAAATAATTTCCAAGTCAAGATTTCTCATTGTTTTAACTGTAGGATACTTACATAGAAATGTTGAACCTTTACATAGGTTGAAGAAGATGCCACAGAGACATTTAAAAACCTTTCAAGTATCAGAATAAAGTGAAGTTGATAGATAATTATAAAGTTCAGACAAGGAAATTAAGATAATTGGAAAACACATTGCACTTCAAAAAATATTTTGGCACTCATTTATGTGAGCATTGTTTTTCATATAGAAAGATGGTATATGTCTACTACTATTAATAGAATGTAATAATAGCTTTGATTTTTCTGTAATTTTTCAGTAATCAAAACACACATCCTAGCTGGAGCAAATAGCAGTATTTTCCCCCAAATAGCACTCTTTTCACTTAACTATAGAGTGAATTGTACCTCCCACTCCTAATTCACGTATTAAAGTCCTAACCCCCAGTACTTCAGAATGTAACTCTGTTTGAAAGTAGGCTCTTTTAAAAAGTAATTGAGTTAAAGGTTAAAGTTTAGCATGACCGTCAAATCTGCTGGCCTTAGAAAAGGAGGACTTACAGACAGTAATGGACACATGCAGAGGAAGACCCATATGAAAACACAAGGAGGACAGGACCATTTCTGAGCCAAGGAAAGAGGCCCTGAGAACAACCAACACTGAAAGCACCTTGACCTCAGACCTTCAGACTCCACAACTATGAGAAAATAAGTATCTGTTGTTTAAGCCCCCAGCCTGTGATACTTTGTCGTGACAACCCTGGAAAACTGAAAAACTAGAAACCCCTCTGATAGTTTATTCAGAAGAAAATAACCCTGTTTTTCAATTGTCTTTTAAATCTGTCCTTTTACACAGTAAGTTGGAGTGACCCAGATCAATGGATGGCAATAAGAGAAGATGCCCCAACCAGTGGATGACTCCTCACTGGCTGAGTCACCCTCTTCCCAGGAGCACCACAATTCATCCAGTGCCCTAATCACCCTCACATGGCTTCTTTAGGAGTTTCTGTCTTTTTTTTTTTAATGGAAGGGGATAAAGGTGGTCTTTTGACAGAACCATAATTAATATGTTACTCTAATAACATAAAAATAAGTGCCAGATATTTTAGAATTTTGGTAGAATTCATTCTTTTGATTTGATAGGTTTTATATTATTTTGTTTGGTTTGAATTTATTGTGTGTGAAGATATGGACCACTATTTCAAAGCAAACAAGAGATATTATGGTAGCCACTGTATATTTCCTGTTGTCTTGTTTTGCTTGCACTGTTTTGCTGTGATCTGCTTTGTTCTGTTTTATGCTCTTTAAAATAAAAAGATTTAAAAATATTAAAGCAAAACCACATGAAATAAGACAGTAGAAAAGGGAAAATAGAGCCTTAGAAAGCAGCCTCACTGGCTCTGCTAAAGGTTATCTAGCCTTAGATTAGACAGTTCGCTTGTTTGGTACGGCTATTGCTTAGTCACCAACATGCACTGCCTGGGACCTACTCCTACATGTGATCGTTGGAGTTACCTCATTAGTCATCCATCATATTAAAAAAAAAAGTATTTAACATTGAGGTATCCAGTATTATCATTCTATATTCCACAAATACGTACCAATATTATATCTTAATAGAACAAAAAGAAAAAAGATATTTAGATCTCACTGAGGATTATGATTTAATTGCTTTAGGTAACCTGAGATGTGGCCTTTGCATTGATGTTTTTAAAAGATCCCCCTACTCAAAGATGATACTCATTGTACTGGGTGGAAGTATTGAATTCATCAATAAAACAGCATAGATATTAACACATTTTAATTACTCAGGTGAATTCTTCTGTGTATATTTATTCTCTATGTTACCTGTTTCCACAACTGTAGGATGTAAAATAGTGCATCCTCCTCCAGGCTTTTGACATTCTACACTTTTTTCAATTTTTGTGCATTGCTTAGTACCGAGGGTATTTCCAAACACACATACATACACACTTACACAAGTGTACTTACTCACAGGCTCATTAACTAATTACAGTGTGAACTTCTCATTCGGTGCATCAGACATCTTTGAGTGCCCCCAAATGTGCCCAAAGCAGTAGAGAGGCTGTGAATGAACCTAGGTTACCATCCAATCCAGCTGTGTGATTGATGCAATTTTTTCAAGATGGAGCACATGGACCAAAGATGAAGACAAAATGTAGTTGCTTCTATGATAGTAACTTAGTTCTCAAGAGTACAGATTCAAACCAGCATCTCCCAATAGTCTAACAACAATCACATAGTTTTTCTTCTCATCGATTTCTTGGCTTTTCTTTATCTGACGCTTTCTAACGGGTTATTTGCGTGATCTAACGCTAACCACCCACAAGCTGTGTTTAGCACTGTTATTACCACAGTGGATGATCTGTACAATTTACTGAAACTCCAAGAAGCATTACTAGTGATTTTCTTTAAAAGTCTCTCTAAATCACTTGCCATTTCTTCTCACTTATATCCCAGGCAGAAATATTTTTCAAGTGACCTTTTAGTTACTTCTCTTAAGTTCAAAAATGACTATAATTAGTGATATACTGTGAGTGCATCTTGAACTTTGAAGCTTTACATTTATCTTCATAAATTCAGAAATATTAGAAGATGAAATATGACAAAGTGAAATATAATAAACTCCTACTTTTATATCCCCTCCAAAATCCTGTAATTGTCAGAAGAGAATTAGATGTAAGAAGGGAAGGACAGTGTTTTATAACCATTGATAAGGAAAGTGTGTTACATTTTGGTTCAATGGAAGATATGTAAATGTCCTTGTATAACATCTATGAATTTGAATTCAGTCTTAGGATCTATTGATAATGTCCAGAATCATTCTGCTCAACTCTTACTTACAAAACCAAATGTGTAGTATTTGATTGCATTCTGACAACTATTTCATTGTGTTAGTGAACACACTTCGTTGTATTAGATGATAGTAGTCAAACAAAATGTATTCAGTGGTAAATAACTAATCCTACTATGTATGGAAAAGTGAAAAAAAGAATTGCACTGTGTGATCAATATGCCTTGAAAAAGACTTATACGTAATTAGTAGAAGGCATACAGTGCACTAAACGAATGAAAAAATTTAAGATTCTGTATAGATAATTTCAAAAGTCCCTGAATATTGGGTTATTCATATTAAAGGTAGAAAAATTGATAAGGAAACTATGGGAAACACTTATGTACAGATAGAATTAGACCAGTGAAAACATATATAAATGTTACATTTCTATGATTATACAGTATGATGAAATAGGAATTATGTTTTGAAATTAATGGAACATAAAAATTACTTGTTACACTGTTCAGTTTTCAAATTCAAACCTACCAAATTCCAAAAATACAAAAGTTTGACTTTTCTTTATAATAATGCATCTACTCAATTATTTCTGCTAATGGCTTTGAAATTTGATACAAAGTGATTTTAATTATAGAAAGGCATCTTTTTAACTTTTTTCAGTTGTAGCAAGCATTGTGTTGCCAAAACATCATCACCTTTCCTCATTCCTAATCACCCCAATGATTTAGATAGTTACAAGATGTTTCAAAAATTTTAGTTGAAGAATGAAAAAACAATCCACTTCATAATGGAAAAAAATTATAGCCAGTTGTCTCTCAAAGGACTTATATCTAGCACATATAAAGTACTAAAAAGAATCAGACCCCCTCAAACTAAAGACCCAATCCAAAATTGGGCATCTGAGATGAATACACACTTCTCAGATGAAGAAATGTAAATTGCAAATAAAGACCTAAAAAAATGTTCAACATCATCGATCATTCAAAAGATGCAAATTAAAACAACACGGAGATACCATCTCACCACAGAAAAGATGGCTATCACCAAGAATCAACCAATAACAAGTGCTGAAGGGGTTGTGGGGAAAAAGGAATTTTTCTCCACTGTTAGTGGGAGTGTTGATTTGTGCAATCACTGTAGACATCAGTAGTATGGAGATTCCTCAAAACTAGGATTGGAAGTTCTGTTACACCCAGCTATTCTACTTCTGGGCATCTTCCCAGAAGAATTAAAAACAATCACAGTGATATATGTGCAAAGATACACAACTTGTAATAACTACATCTTGCAAACAACCCACATGCCCATCAACAGAAGAATAAAGAAAGATGTGGGTTCAATTAGGAATGGCTTTGCCGAGTAAACACTTGTATTTATCCAGTGGCTTGAGATCCCTGACATTTTGTGTGTCTTCGCATTTGGTAATAGGTCAAAATGCAAATCTTCTTGGAAACCCTTACAGGCAAGACTATCACCCTGGAGGTGGAGCCCAGCAACACCACTGAGAATGTGAAGGCCAAGATGCAGGCTAACGAACACATTCCCCAGGGCAGCAGAGGCTCATCTCTGTGGGCAAGCAACTAGAAGATGGTTTCACTCTTTCTGCCTACAACATCCAGAGAGTCCACTCTGCACGTGGTCCTGTGCCTGAGGCTGTTAGTTCTTCATTGTCCAGTGATGGTAATAATCTGCACTATAGCCATTTGCCCCAATTTAAATTTAGAAAGTACCAGCTTCAATAATAGCTGAACCTGTTCAAAATGTTAATAAAGCTTGTGCTGCATGCTAAAAAATAAATAAACAAATAAATGAATAAAATAAAAAGATGTGGATTTGCTTTGTATAATGGAGTACTACTTAGCCATAAAGAAGAATAAACTTTAGACCTTTACAGGTAAATAGATTCAACCTAAGACCGTATTCTTTTTTTTTATTGTAAAGAGAATAAAACAAAACAGATCAGAGCAAAACAATGTAAGCATCACAGGGTTTCAAAACAAAACAACAGGAAATCAACAGTGGCTACAATGTCTCTTGTTTTCTTTGAAATAGTTCTCCATATCTTCACACATAATGAATTCAAACAAAACAAAATATATAAAACTGATTAAAACAAAAGAATGAAAGCATTACAGGCCTTCAAAAACAGACAATAGGAAAATCAACAATGGCTACCATAATGAGACCATATTCATAAGTGACATAAATCCCATTTGCATGTGTAAACATTGCATTATCTTCCTAGTGTGAGAAGCTGAAAGAGTAACTGCGATCTAAAATGTACAATAGATATTGTGGAACAGGAAGAAACAGTTCAAAAGGAAAGAAAAATTGGGATGTAGGAAAGGAGAAAAGAAGAAGGGAAAAGGAAAAAACAAAACAACAAATATATGTATATATATATATATATATATATATATATATATATATTTAACATAGCTATACCACTAATTTTTCTAAGTGTGTTGAAGATCAAGTTTTGTGCTAATAATGTTTGGTCTGTTTTTATGCCTGTAGTTTATACTCTAAGCCAATGTGGGGACACTTGCTGAAAGTCACAGTGACATCAAGAGAAACTGCACCGATGGTTATAACATTGGAAATTAAATACTACATGACCTGACCTTTTAGAGTAGGACAGAAGTTCTATAGACTGTTTCCAAGAAAGCAGTCAAATTATGACAAATCTTACATAGAATCTGTTTTTCATTGACAGCCCCTGCCTAGGTCCCCACAGCATTCTGTTGACCACTACTACCCCCAGTTCTTGGTGTCACTTCTCCACCTTTCCTTTCCACTTAAAGAACCACTGCTTCTGAGGTTGCTTTTCTAAAAACTTCATCAGGCCATTACCTTGACATAGAGGAGAGCAGTTTTTGAAGGGCAGTTTTACACAAAATGAAAGCAGACACCTTTATTACTCAAAAGTGTTCTTCATCTCCAGCCACACATTTCTACTCTTTTCAGTTTGCACTCTTTCCAGTCAAGTTACTGATTTCTTGATCTATCTGCCCAAAATACCTTTTTCTGAATCTCTTTCCCGGGAGTCTTATTTCAAGGCACAGACTAGTTTAAAATCTCTACTGTCCTTCATTCCTGTCCCTTGGGGAAAAAATGTTCCATTCCTACTCTGTATGCTTACAGCACTTTTGATAGGTCTCTCATAGCTCTAAAAATTCTGTATTATATACACTGCCCCTTAATTTCAAGTGAATGGGATAATCATTTGTAGTCTATCAGTTTTTCCTTAAATCTATCTAACCCCATCTAAACAGTGCTAAGCCTTAAGTTCTTTTCATTCTTGTGCATATTTGTGAGCCTGTAAATATTCCTTAGTTGCTGAATGCAAAGGTAAATTCATAATTTATTTTTATGCTAACAAAGCCATAATGTGTTGGAACAATTTCCATACTTTATTAAAATTAATTGCCATCAAATATTACAACTGGAAATTATTAGCTTGCTTTATTAAGGGTTTAAATTCTACATAAACAGGACTAAGAAATTTGAATTAATTCAACCAATAATTATTTCTTGTAAATTACTCATTAAGCCCTATCATATGTGCCACAGATAAGTGATTTTGCTGAAAACTATTTAATTTATTTGTGTGGTGCCACATCCTGTGAGAGAAGCTGACCATAAGTAATCAAGTAAACAGTTCAGGTATCATTGCTTGACAATAAGTATCATGAATAAAGCAAGTTCAGTAATTAATGCCAGCTCACCAGGCTGCAGAGCTGAGCTCAACGCATGGACTCCCATCTGTTAGTACTGGACACACGTGTCTCAGTCCACTACAGTAACTAACAAGCACATTCTGGCTCTGCATCAACAAGATTGTCACAGAATTAAACTGAAAGCATCTTTGAGTTACAGGTAAAAATAAATTTTAAGATGTTACACTAAAAATATCTTTAAAATATAGTGACCTAATTAAAATAAAAATTTAGATATTTCATATAGCTAGTCTTTATTCCGTCTTACTGGGGCACCATTATTACTTTAGCTTGGTCTTAGAAAAGAAAGGAGGAACGTAAGTAAATGAGGTCTGATCCATTATTCTGTTATTGCAAGGACAGTTATCATGAGCAATGAGACATTTGATGTAGAGTCTGGTGACAGTTTGGTAAGCAATAGCCTAGTTTCTACTGCCTGAAAGAATGCTAAATTTGAAGAATACTTTGGCTTAATTCTCTAAAAATAAACATTTATAAAAAGTAAAAAGAAAATGTACATGTGATGCATGGTATTTGTTTGTGCAGTCACATTGATTTAGATGAGTAATAGAGCCCACTTGAATGAAAAACAACTGTAATTTAGATTGGACGCTGTGTGCAGCATTTGAACACATTTTATAGACACAGTGTTATTTGCAGTACCCGAGTTTATACATTACCTTTCTGTGAAGTCAGCAGGGAGGGCAACTGCCTAAAGCTGATAATTTAGCTCTCCAGTAGCAATTCAAATGAAATTACTGACTCACAAAAAGGAGAATAGCTATTGTCCTGAGTGTAGAGGTCAACTGTTTCAACTTCCCCTGTTTATCAGAAGACAGTACATTACCACTTAGAGCAGACCCTTAGTGTTAGGAAGAAATGCCTGTCTAGCTCTTGTCACATGTTAGAAGACATTTCCCCGAGATGGTAGTGTTGCTTCAGCTAGACCATTATGTTTCTTTATTTCTTATATTCTCCTTTAATAAATTCACTCTTGTATGGAGGGAAACAAATAATCAAGTCTTTGTTCAGTCTCTTTCTGTGTTAGGAAATATCTTTATGAGGCAAGTAGCTTTGATGACATTACTCCAGAGAACAGAAGTTCAAGCAAATCATGAACCACCTTAGAAAATATAAAAAGAAAAAAGAAAAAGATAAAACAAACACAAGGAATGCTCAGGAGTATGAACAATTATTTAAAGCCTACAGTGAGAATATATAAATAGTAAACAGTTTGGATAATTTAGAGTAAAGTTAGTTAATGGAGGTCATACTCAGGATTAAGGCAAGGATGATAAAGGACAAATAAACTGTATCTATGATCAGATATTCTTCCCGGAAAACTTTCTTTTTTTATTTCAAATTTCTCTTTTCTTAATGTCAGTGTGAAGGCAAGCTATTTCTCAAAATCAGTGAGGTATATTATAGATGATAACCTTATGTAAGCAGTCCTTTGGAAAAGGATTGTCTTTTCTGTGTTTTAGGTTACTTCCTCTGCTAATTAGTTGGATTAATTTTTCTCTTGCTATCATAACAAATAACCACAAATTTAGTAATTTAAACTAATAACTGTTCATAATCATTCAGGCACAACATAATTCAATTGTGTCCTCTCTTTGGAGTCTCATAATGATGTAATCCAGGTGTCTGCAGCCCTGCATTCCATAACAGCATTTCAAATGTCACTTCTGAGAGGAGATTTACCCATTAAATCCCTCTCTGCTTCTTTAGCCAATTGTATGATTTCCACAATACAAAAAATATTATAATGTGAGCATTTTCTGGCTTCATGAGGTGCTCAGGCAAAAAAAATTTTCATTCTTATTTAAATTCACTTACATCATTGAATGAAATAACATATAAAGCCTAAGATAACTGGTACTTTCTTGAGACTAAATCCAGCTTTTTCAAGTAGCATTAGAAAAATATATGATTTGGGCCAGGGATTTAGCTCAGTGATGCAGCACCTGCCTGGAAAGTGTGAGATCCTGAGTTCGATTCTTGATAACGCCCCCCCACAACAACAACAACAACAACAACAACAAAAGTGACATAGTAAAATAGTACTACATTCTTGTGCTTAAAAGTAGATGACTGTAAAAGTTTGTTATTATTAAAGTCCAAGAAGGAAAATTTGTAAGTAGAAAATAAAGTGAACTGCAACTGTCCTCTATAGGAAACTAAAAAGAAACCAGGAAGAGATAGCTAATGATTTCTGCATTTTACTTACTCAAGGACATGCAATACAAGAGGAAACACCTATAACAATCTCTTTGTGCTCTGCATGGTTAAATTGCAAGTGTGTAAGAGGAGACTCATCATGGGAATTTGGAATCTTGTTCAGAGCATCATTATTGTGTTTCAAACTTTCATATGGCATTGTCAGTTGCAAATTGAATGATCGAACAATGAGTATTCTATGGTCATGATGCTGCTTACTGAGCATGAGTCATGGCTGCCATATGTTACTCAAGAGTATGGCAAGAGTATGATTTTAATTAAATCTTCAAAGGAAGATACTATGAAACTGGGATATGTACACACAAGCATACATACACACATACACACATGGGAATTTACTCCAGTACTGTTGCTTCTCAAGGGCAGGGACAATAAGACTTGGACCAAAATAAACAGGAATGATTTAGAAAGTATTATTGAGAAATTTTCATTTGAGAAACAAGAGAAGGAACAAAATCTAATTACTACTGCAAAGCTAATGTTATGAGTGGAAAATAGGAAAAAACAGGAATGAGCTAGGAGACTGTAGGATTGTGATTCCACATAAAAATTTAAAGAATGAATATAAAAGGAGATGGACTGTCCTATGCAAAGTTTTGCATCAATAGTGCATGTTAAATATAGTTTTTTTGGGGGAAAGATCTATTTTTCTATACCCTATTATCTATCTTTTATTGTGCTCTTGATTTATATTTTAGGTGTCTCATAGAAGAGAAACCATGAAATATTTTTTAACCATGAAATATTTTAACCTGTATGTATGACTTATTTCAAACATTATGTATGCAAATTTACTACTAAAAAATAAAAAGAAATAAACATAACTCTATGTATACTTGAGGTAAGTCATTAAATGAAATTACTGGGCTGGTTTGAACAATCTAAATTAAAAACAAGAATTGCTTAAAATTGACAGAATCACTTTATGTAATTTTATTAATAACTTCTATTCAATTTGATGGCCGCAAGATGACTCAAAGAAAAATAAGAGTAATAGGTGTCAGCAAAAAAGTAGGGGCCAACACAAATGACATAAAAAAGTATTTACAAAATTAAGAGCAGAAAACTTCCCAAATATGGGGCAAGGGCTTGGCATGCTGATAAGTGAGGTATATAGAATCCAACTAGCCATAACCAAAGTACATCTATACCCAGACACATAATAATCAGGATCCCAGAAACTCAGAAAAAGAACAGAATATGAAAGGCTGTTAGAGAAAAGAAACAAACCATCTATAAAGGAAAATCCATTAGAATCACATCAGACTTCTCAACACAAATCATCAAGTTAAAAGCTTGGAATGAAGTGTTTAAATCCTGAAAGAAAACAACTTCCAATCCAGATTTATGTACCCTGAAAAACTATCTTTCAAAATTGATAGTAAAATAAGATACTTCCATGATAAAGAACAACTGGAGGAATTCATGATCACCAAACCCACCCTACAAAGAGCACTGATGGCAATTCTATGGTGATAAAGATGACCATGGTTCTAGGAACAGCAGCAGAGGGAGACTGTCAAATAGGGCAGACAACTGAATGAAGGAGAAAAATGGGGCACTAACAGCAGGAAGACAGCATGGCAGAGATGAGCTAGTGCACATGCCAGTTGTAACCATTAATGTACATGACTTCAATTCACCAATAAAAAGAAACACAGGGAGGGTGAATGAAGAAACAAGATTTATCAATGCGCATATACAAGAAATCCATTTAACTCAAAAGAAAATTCATAGACTGAAAGTCAAAGGAAAGAAAATAATTTTTCTACCTTGCCCATCAAGCACAGAATAGATAAGAAAGATATGATATTTTCATACAATAGAAAGCTACTCAGCTATAATGCAGGATAATCAAGCCTTTTATAGGTAAATGGATGCAACTTGAGATCATGCTCATGGGTTAAATGATTTGGACTCACATGAGTGAATATCATGTTGTCTCTTAGTATAAAAAACTGAAGGAGTTAGTGGGATCCAAAATGTGTAACAGATATTATGAAAGTGATGGGTAGGAATTGTTTAAAAAAGAATAATGGTAACCATCATTAACTTCCTATTATCTTATTTTGAATTCCTGTATTATTTTCATGGCTTTGTTAGGTTTGGTTTTTCTTTGTCTTGTCCTGTTTGATTTTACTGTGTCTTATGGTACAGGCAATTTTGATGATAATGGTATGTATTATAGCAGGCATTGTTGATTTCCTATTAGCTGATTGTGAAGTCCAATAATGCTCTCATTTTTTTTGTTTTGATTGATTTTATTGTGTTTTCTAAATTTTATTATGTCTGATGGTATGGACAGATAGCTTAAAGAAAACAAGCAACATTATGGTAGCCATTGTTGATTTCCTGCTATCTTGTTTTGAAGTCCTGTATTGCTTTCATTGTTCTGTTCTGATTAGCTTCATTTTGTTTTGCTTGAAACTAAATAAAAAAAAACAGCTCATAGTACAATGAACACTGATATGCACTAATCATTATGATGAGTATTGATTATTTCATCTTATCATGTGCTCTGCATGGGAAATTATTATTCACAAATTGTGCTTTAAGACTGAGTCATGGGAAAGTCCATTAATATGTCAAAACTCTCAGCACTGCTAAGTGAAAGATGATTCAGAGTAACTACTTTGAGTTCACAGTTCACTCAAAAATAATGAAGATTTCAAGATGGAGGCAACAATGTGTCATGAGACAGAAAGGGGAGAGATAGATCAGAAGAGTTGCAACATAAATGGAACAAAATGTACAAAACCAGGTTATTGCAGTGATTCAAGAATATAATATGTAACAAATTAGGATTCTGATTCTGGTAAATCTGAGAAAATCAAGTAATAAATCACAGAAAGAAAAATTCTGATTTCCAACATTATCTTAGGCCTGAATAATGGCTCCCTGAATGTTTTATTTGTCAGATTTTAAACATCAGACCTCTATGAGCCTCTTTCTTTAAATATCCTCTAGGCTAGTTGTGCCAGTTAATCCTGATTTTCAACTTGACCAAATTAAGAAACTTCTGAAGAGTTGATTGCTTTGGGAGGACACTAACCTCATCAGTGAACTAGCCCACTGAAGAATTCACAGCTGAATGGGCCATTGAAGTAAGAAAGTGTAGGGAGGTATGACTTGAGGGACCATAAAGTTTTCCTGACTCCTTTTGCCTGGCTTTTCCCTTGTTCCCTGTTTCCAAATGCTCTGAATTGAGCAGATTTCTTCTGCCACTCCTTTCACCATGTTTCTGCCAGGGAACCAGTGACTGAAACCTATGAAATCATGAGCCAAAATAAACTTTCCTCCTTTAAGCCACAGATATCAGCTATTTGTTCTGCAATGGCAAAGCTGACTAACACAGTGGATGTAAGAATATAATGCAGTCAGTAAATGAGAGCTATAGTATTGGTGATCTGGCCTAGATCCTCAATCTCTGAAACAGGTGTACAACAAAGGCTTAAATAAATGAGACAAGTGGTATGATTTTAGGGCTCCAGGAGAATCAAAACCCTCTAGCAGAGTTTGAGAATCTGGGGGCTAAGACAAAGAGCTTCTCTGGGGAGCCAATATTTGTTAGGTTTTCAAACAAAGAGAGGGGATGCTGAGGACAGGGCAAGAAATGAGCAGGACCTTGGGAGTCACTTCAAAGACTTCTCCATGTTGTAAGTTATGTCAATTTAGGAGAACCATCTCATCTCCATGATGACATTTATGGTTGGAGTGAGACAGCAAGAGTGAGATGCCTGCAGCTACAGTCTCTGTCTACTTAACTGAAGCTGGAGCAAGATGTCCTCAGCTGTGGCCTTATCTTGCCCTTTGAGGTGTCTCTGGCATCACTGGCCACTACAGGCCCCAGCCAGGATCAGTGATTCACAGAGGTTCACTTACTATGAATCAGCTCCCAGCTGACAAGCAAAGGGCCTAAGCCTAGGACAGATTCATGGATAAACATAGAAGGCCAAACAGTTCATTTTAAATCCTCAGAGTCGCTTTGTAGCGGTCTCCAACACTATGTCATAAGCATCTTTTCAGTAATCAATTTTCAGTTCATAACGAAATCATAAAAGTAAAAATTTAAGTTAGAGTAACCCCAAAAATCAAGAAATTAGAATCAGTTTAATTTGTTTCACTGCATCTCATCTCTGATGAAAATGACAGCATAAAAAACAGGGAATTGTTCCAGCTCAATCATAAATGACTATGTCAAAGTTTTACTTATACTTTTGAATACTTTTTTCACTCTTATATAAAAAATATTTCATCTGTGCTTCTTCCTTTTATTTATATAAATATCTAAATCTATGTTGATAAAAAGTAATACACTTTAAGAAATCCAAATAACACTACAAGTTTCCCTATTTCCACATGGTTCTCTGTGCAGCATTCTATATGTGGAGATACAGTAAGCATGGGATAATTTTAAATCATATAAATGGTGTCAGAAGACCATTAATGTGACATTCTGAAGATAGTGTTTTCAAAGAATTTTCCTATAAAGTCAGTGCAAGTTAAATATAGTACTGCAGCTTGATCTCACATAAATAATGGAGTTGGTCAGTCATGGAGATAAAATTATATTTAGTGTTCCCTCTGGCATGATAGGAAGTGAAACTGAAAATGACATTCTCACACTGAAAACAGGTGCTCCAGATTCTTAATGTTGTTTTTTTGTGAATTTAATCCAGCTCCTGAGTTTTAAAATGAGGCCTCAGAAGCTTGAAAGAATTATTATGTTTGGCTAATAAGTTTCCTATTTTCTATAGAAAGCACCATGGTTTGAGAGAATCTGGATCGTTAAGGAATAATTATATTTTATATGACCTGATTTGAGTTTTAAATTCATAACTGTATTTGGTTTTAATATTTTCTTGGCCTCCATTTCATAAATCTTTCATCCACACTGGCTGTGAAGTGAAATTTCCATCACAGTTTGTCATTTCATTTAATTTCCTCCTAAGCTGTAAATACCTTCAACCAGAAATCATCCCATACTGGAATTAGTGTGCCTTTTAAAAATAATATTTCTAATTTATTCTAATTATGTTTAGACCTCATTCATATATTATTAGCCTTTAAGGAAATCAAAAGTATATTCAGTTATTACTAGAGATGCTGACTCAGTCTTTGACTTAATGGCTAGATCGGTATTTTAATGATTAAACTATAACATAAAGACACCATACTCTTTAGTCATAAATTCAAAGCCAGAAAGTGATCAACTCTGTACCAGGAACCAAGTGGAATCATGTTGTTATTGTATTTGGCTTGTCTCCAGAAAAGACTGAAATTTATGCTCTTTTTTATCAAAGAACATGCATGATAATAGAAAATTAATTGGTAGGCATAAAGCATATAAATTCATAACTTTTTCATAGGCAAGCAAATAAATCGCATACAGAAATAACAGCATAGAAAAAGAACAAGAATTGAAAAAGGCATAGCTGTTCCAAAACAAGTTAATTAAAAATCCATCATTTAGGGGCTGGAGATTTAGCTCAGCGGCATAAGTGCTTGCCTTGCAAACGCATGGTGGTGAGTTCGATCCCAGCTACCGATTATAAAAAAAATTCTGTCATTTGTCATTGTCATTGCTACTGCCCAATAGTCCTCTATACTTTACCTACTTATCCTCCTTTCTACCCAACTCCTAGCAACAACTCAACCATTTTCTATCTTCATAGTTT
Source organism: Hydrochoerus hydrochaeris (assembly GCA_004027455.1). Lineage (NCBI taxonomy): Eukaryota > Metazoa > Chordata > Mammalia > Rodentia > Hydrochaeridae > Hydrochoerus > Hydrochoerus hydrochaeris. The sequence goes on along the minus strand of PVLA01004944.1, from coordinate 104,524 downwards.
TGCCTGTACATGTACGTGTGTATATGCAGAAAAGTGAATTGTGTAAAGAGAATAAGTTTCATTCATATTCTCCTCAACTCACCTGAATTTCTGGTTTAGCCATGACTTACTTGAGCTGGTATGAGTAGAAATGAAATGCATTTTAGCAAGGACCTTACGTGCACTGTATAGTCATAGGCTTTTGAAAATTTCCCCTGTGGTAGAAGACTAGCATGCCCAGTCATGATGCTGGTCCACCAGCCTGAGCTGAGAAATAAGAAAAGACATGAAATAGAGCTGTGCTTGACCACAGTCATCATGGAGCATAAGTAATCAACGTTTATTATGTCACCCTCTGCATATTTTGTACTTGTTACTGTGACAAGTGTAGATGGAAGAATTATGTAACCAAAAGTTAATAATGGTAGTTGATTTAAAGTATACGATTTAAAGTTTAATATCTATGTTCAATTTTAAAAGTAATGTCATAATTCTTTGGGTAAAAAACTTAAATATCTGAAAATTTTAAGAAAATATTCTAACATCATACATTTAACATATCTAGGAAAAATAATTATAATTGTTTTATCAATGCTGAAAATGCTGTCCAGGTTCTATTTCTGCCATGAAAGGTTTAGCTAAGTGCAAACTCAGTTTGCTTATTATGTAATTTTCATTTATAACATAGTGCTTCTGAAGCAGGTCTATTTGAATGAAGAATACCATTTGAAAGACAAAGTTAAGATTACATGTTCTCAGTATTTCTTCCACAATGTTCTTAGTTTCCCATATGTTATTAAAACTTAAGTTAGCTATGGAGGAATTATGAAACAAAGTGTGTGTGTGTGTGCGTGTGTGCAAACACTCATTTTCAAACATAAGGCTTTCGTGGATATTATGTCTTCCTTTAATACAGTTGCTCTAGAAGAAGACCCATTAAGATGAAACAAAAACTCTCTGAGAGTGCATTCAAATACTCATACTTTGGTAGTGTGACTTAAGACTGTAATTCATAAATATGTCTCCCAAAGGAGATGTATTACTTATCACTTTGATTTTGGATTTCAAATGTATACACAACTGTAGCTGTCATATTATACTAGTGCAACATTTGGAATCATTTTTTTGTAGTTCATCATTCTTAGAAACTGTTACATATCCACATAGCTATAGTTAATTGGTAGCTAATTTCATGGTTTCAATGCTTTCCTTTCTATGTTGACATATATGTGGTTCAATTAATGAAAAAAGATGTTAGCTTTTAAATTGCTTATATATAATTATTTTAATATTAAAGCTAATATTTGAATTTTGTTGTTTTTAACTGGTTACTTTTTAAAATTTAAGTTAATTTTAAATAATACATCAAACACTAATACAGTACAGATTTAACACACTCCATGAAATGTTTTGGTACATATGCACATTATGTTATAATAATGTGTAAATTGGGGCAAACATATCTTTATGCTCAAACATTTATTTCTTTATGGTAAAATTTTTGTCTTTGCTTTTAACATAGTACATAGTACACATAGTATGTTTCTATAGAAATCATACTGTACAACGGCACACCAGAACTTCTTACTCCTATCTACCTCTGACTCAGGAACCGTGACCAACTTCTTCCTTTTAATCCCTCCCTGTATACTTTCCAGTCTCTGGTAACCATCATTCTACCCTCAGCTTGCATGAAGTTAAATTTCTAACATTCCACATGTGAGTCAGATTATGTAGCGCTTGTCTTTAGGTATGTGACCTATTTCAGCTAAAATAATGATCTCTATGTTGTTGCAAGTGACAGAATTTCATTTTTCTTTATGGTCGAAATTTTTGGAGACCACAAAGCAGCTTTGAGCAGGATTTAAATTTTACTAGTTGGCTTTCTATGTTTATTTGTGAGTCTGTCCTAGGCCTAGGCCCCTTGCCTGGCGACGGAGCTGATTCATAGTAAGTGAACCTCTATGAATCACTGATAGTGGCTGAAGTTTGTAGTAGTCTGCGATGCCAGAGACACCTCAAAGGGCAAGATAAGGCCACAGCTGAAGACACCTTGGCTCCTCCACTAATTAAGTAAATGGAGACGGCAGTTAAAAGAAGTTTACACCTATAGTTTCCATTCTACCATGACTGTTATCTTGGAAATTAGATGGTTCTCCTAAATTGGCCTAATTTACAACTTGGAGACTCTCCAGGTCCTGCTCATTTCCTGCCTTTTCTTAGTTTTCTCACCCTTTGTCCATGGTCCTAATAAAGTAGGCTAATCCAGAGAAGACGTGGTCTTAGCCCTCAGAGTCATGAGCTCAATTAAAGAGTTTTGATCCTCCTAGATGGAGCCCCTAAAATTAAACAATTTGTCTCTTTTTATTTAACCTCTGCCATACACTTGTTTAGAAGATCAGGGATCTAGGGCAGGACCTGATATGAAATGGTTTCATTTTTCATTATGGTTGAAATAACTTCATTTTTCTTTATGGTTGAAATAATTTCATTTTTCTTTATGGTTGAAATAATTTCTTTTTCCTTGTTGTTGAAATAATTTCATTTTTCTTTATGGTTGAAATAATTTCATTATGAGCCACATTCTATCTATCTATGAGTCAATGGGCACTTAGGTTGTTCCTATTGCTTGGCTGTTGTGGACAAAGCTGCAATAAACAAAAGAATAAAGCCCAATATATTGATTAGATTTTCCTTTTACTTATATTCAATATGCAAAAATATATCAAGAACTGCAAAAACACAATAATCTCAAAAATACTATTAAAAATGAGCAACAGACATAAACATTCTCAAAAGGACAGATACAAATAGTGAAGAGATATATGAAAAATTTTCATCACTAATAATCAAGGAAGTGCAATCAAATCCACAATGGTATCTCACTTCAACCCAGTAAGAATGGCTAGTATCAAAATGACAAAAGATAAGTGCTGGGGAGGATGTGGAGAAAAGGAAACTTGCATACTCACAAGGAGAATGCCAACTATCACAACTATTGTGGAAAACAGTATGGAGATTCCCCCAAAAAATAAAAATGATATTTGATTTGAATAAAAGATCTAAGATATAGCAAAATTATAGGCATGTAGTTTTTTTAGCTTAGATAAAGATTTTAGATGATTTGCATCATGTAGAAATATGTCTCGAACCTTCAAAACTAAACCAGCAAAGAAATTTTCAACTAAAATCTTCATAAGCTCTGATCTCCAGACCCAGAAATTTGAAGGCTTCATTTACTATCCATTGTATAGGTGGAATTTCAGTAATCAAGTGTGACTCCCCATTAGCCCTATGTAAAAGGATTTTTTCTTAATAAACTTTATAAAAATGAATAAAATTCATATTGCATAACTACCATATAATGGACACTATGTAATACAATACACTTGGGCTTCATTTACTCCTCAAAGTGAAGTTATGTCTATTCTTATGACATTGTTCTATAGATGAGGAAAGTGATTTTAAAAAGAAAGACTGAATTCTTGCCCTGAATCTCATTTCAGAGACCTAGCCAAGAGGCAGGTAATAGTGTAGTGGTAGCTTTATCATAGTATTTTTGATGAAAATATACTTTAATAATGCAAGTAAGCATGAAATATTTCTAAGATCTCACCAAATTTGAAGATACAATACAGACCACAGATTTCTTTCTTTTCTGTATACTGTGGTTCTGCTTCATCCTTAGGGACCTCTGCTGCCAGGGACACCAACCTTCAGCTGCTTGAAAAGTTATTTATTTGCAGACAGTGTTTGAGTCTTCTGATTTCTTGCTATCAAACCATAGAATCTCCATAGAATGTGGTTTCTCATACTCATCTGTTAGAACATTTCCACCTGATATGCTTTTGTTTGCTAATGTCCTTAAAATGTGGCAGTAAGAAAAACTAAAGCCTTTGAGATCAATAAAGAACAAAAGACTTTGAGAAGCTGGTATTGATACAAAAATAATAAAAATAAGACCCTAATATAATAAAATAGATTAGTAGCAAAATCTCTTCAAATTGTAACTTACTGCTAGTCCATCCAACCATCTTAAAATTAGTTTATGTTTCTACTTGCTGATCCCACAGTCAGGGTTAGAGTATAATTCTTTATCAGTTTGGATCTTAGGTTAGCAGAGACATTTTAACAAGAAGTTCAAATGAGTTTTATCATCCTCAGGATTAGGATCTAAAATATTTTTTTCCATTTGTTAGTTTAATGTTCTCTAACATCTTATGCTATCATAAGTAATATTTATAAATATATTATAAGTCATTTTCAAGTATAATACTTTTTGCTTAATGCAAAATTTTAAAAGCACTGGGGGACTCATGATACATAAAAATGCAAATCCTGGGAAAAGAATAGTATAATTTGCATTGATCTTCCTTCTTAAAAATAACAACTAAATACTGCAAAGCCATTTAGATTTTGCTTCCCCAGGATTTATCTAGTATATAATCCTGGTTCTTCATTGTTAGATTTTACTTCCCAGATACTCTTAATTATTAACTTAATTTTTTATGTTTTTAACATCAAAAATATATAAGAAAGGAGTTTTGAATTGCTTATACATTAAAGAAACATTTAGCCATCAGGCTATAAAAATTAGTTATCACTAATACCTCATAAAATATGTATGATGTAGGTAGCATCATACATAAATGTGATTTGTATTCTCTGTAAAATCACAGGAATAAAATTCCATATTAGTTGTATAGTGAAAATTGTTTGTAAGTAAAACAAATGATTATAGTATTAGACTGGTTGGAACAAAGACTGGGCTTGAGGAAGCATTAGCATATTAGTTTTCTCAGAAGGTCCTAGAATTTGACAATGACCATGTGCAGCTAAGCAAGTGTAATTGTGTATTCTATTTAGAAATTGAATTTTCAGCTCTGTCCCAGGTGCTGAACTAAACGGTAGAGACATAAAGATGAATAAGAAATAATTCTTACACACAAATCTCACAGTGCAATGTGGAGGACATCAATAATTTCAGTTAAAATTGTTAAGTGCAATGAGTAGAAATCAAGATGCTTGAGAGCAAAGAACAAAGGTCTCCAAATCAGTGGGTGTACACTCAGGGAAAGCAATGTGAGACAATATATAGTATGGTAGAGAATATACTTCCAAACTATGCACAGCACTTACACATCCAGGTGTGCATGATGAGATTTTTGTCTTTCGTTTACTACTTTATGTCCAATCCCTTTGTTAATGTCTGATATGTACCTGTTACTCAAAAACTTTAGTGAAAAAATAATATACTCTTGATACTACACTGATTTTACATTTATATGATTTAATCTGCATGTTAATATCACAAACTGTGGAATCTATTCAGTAGTTCAATAGAATGATGAAAACTATAAACACATTCAACTAAGCAACAAATAACTGTCAAAACATTATTTCATGAAACAGAAAATGTTTCTGAGCCATTACTTTAGTCTCATACAATAATGCACCAATAAATTATAAACATGCAGCTAGAACTGCACAGGTTCGTTGGGATTTTTATTAACTAGAATCTGTACAAAAAACAGCTGCAAAGTTTCACTGTACTGCAAAAGCTGGGGAGAAGTCAGAGAAATTTTCAAGGCAAAAGAAAAAGCCAAAGGCATTGCTACTCAATCTTCTAGTCTTTTACATTTATTTAATTGACTTTTTCTTTTTGGTTACTAATATAAATTAGCATGGGGGAGACAAATTTTAAAATGTAGAGAAACTTTCCCCTTAAATGGCAGAAACATAAATTTCATGGACACTCTACTGAGGCCAGAGATTCCTAACAGCAACTTGAGTCCCAATCCAGGTGGTCTTAAAAAAATATAAAGAAACAAAGTCATTGGGAAACAGAAAAATGCAAAAGGGTCAAGGAAGCTTTCCCTTGATAACAAACTTATATTTGGTTTTATTAGAGAATAAGTATGTGGAGAGGATATTTCTGCCTTGTATAATCATGAATTTAGAAACTCTTTCCTTCTTTTTCTTTTTGAATTTAGAAATTTTAAACTTATCACCACTGACCTGAGTTAATTTATCTCTACCCCAGTTACTCCCTATATAGAAATTTTAGAAATTATTAGAAAATATTTTTAAAATTATTAGAGAAAATACTGCTACCTTTTATATAGCATTTTCTAATAAATGCTGAAACAAAATTTAAAGTCAAAGACATCCATCCAACATGTCTAGATATTTTGCATGCTTTTGATGTTTTTGAAACTAAAACTAGAATAACTGCAATGTGTTGTTAGATGAATAGTAACACTGTTATGTTAATTTAAATGAGCAAGATAAAATATCTTTTACTACTACTTACATTGCTCTCTATTTAAGGAAAAAATATTTAATATTCCTATAAACTATGCTTGATAACTGATCATTACATGACATCAAATAAAATGACATGCTAGTTCATTTTTTATTACATCAAAACTTCAGCTTTCTTATTGCAAAGATGCTATCAATCAGCATATTTTAACAGAAAATTCTTAAGTTTGGAAATCATAGGCATTTCATCTAAGAAAAAAAATACACCACAAATGCTCTGACCCTAGTTAAATCATAATTGTATCCTAAAAATTCTTCAATGACTCATTTAAATCATTTCTACTCAGATTCCACTTTGCCGTCTAACTAGGGAAGTCCTAACTATAGGTTGCCCCAGCCAAGACAATAAAAACATCTTCCAGCCATCTGTAGTTAGCAGAATTATTTTTTTGATCCCTTCAGAAACCACATTTTCTAAGCAAGCAAACAATTTGTGTTGATTATATGGTCACTGATGAGTTTCCGTTTGTATCAAACACTATAAACGAGCAGGATGAAAAGTATGTCTTGATGCAATTCTTTCCAGCATAAAGAAGATGACTGCTCCCGACCTTGTTGACGGCACATAGTAAAACTTCCAGCAGTGGTTTCTAATTAGGGCATGTAGTCTTCAAAAGAACCAAGAGATGCAGGCAGAAGATGGGCCCTGGCCCTTTGATTTTTATCTGCATTTTGTCAGCAGCCAAATCTGCCAAATTTATAACAAGTGAGCTGTACATTATTCAAATGGATTCTTCTTCATTGTCACCAATCTCTGAGATCCCCTTCTTCTGTCTCTATGACTCATTTAGTCCCCGGGTTTTCCTGACTAAAATGTGTCATTTCTGGCTTCAATTCTGATTAAACTTTCATCTTCATGTGCTGGTCATCATCTTCTTGCATAACATGACAATTCAGCGCTTTTATGTCATACTTAATGCATTTTAATATAGTAAAAGTAAAAATTAATAAAAAGATGAGTTGTGGCAATGAATTATATATTGTTCCCTTTCTTACAAGTAAAAACTAACAAAATTGCAATTAGACAAATGCAGACATTTCAACCACTGACCATACTTATCAAATCCATTCTACTGACCAGTCAAAACAAAACACTTCTGAAATATGCATCATGTTTATTGGAGCACATTTCTTATTCAAATAAAATGGTATTTTGAAGGAGAGCATCTTACTCCATAGTTGTATGTGAAAAACTGTGTGTAATAATGTGCACAGATACTTAACAAAACACCAGCCTACTCTCCAGCAATTATGATACAAAAAATTTAACCTCTAAGTAACAACCATATTGAAATTCCATTTAGTATAGAATCATTCTCTCATATATATGTGTGTAAGTTAAAGCTGATTCCATTGTTTTTTAAAGTCAGAGACTATATATATAATACTTTCAACATATATCTGTAAGAACTTGTCAAATGCTTGTATTGACTTAATTTTTCATCTTTAAATGATTATGTACAGATCAGGTTCATCTGCCTCAGCACTGCTTTACCTACTGGTTGTCATGCCTTGATCTCAGTGATTTAGTTTTGTTTTTTGTTGTTATTTTTGCTTTTGCTTTGTTTATGAAATACTTTCTGTTTGATCTGATGATGAAGAAATAAAATTTAAAAAAATTGAAAGTAATTTCTTAAAATTTGCTTGTCCACAAGGTAAGCTCATTAAATTTTAGAATAGGAAATGTCTATCAATCTTAGCTAGTCTAACACTTTCAATCTATAAATAAACTAAAATTCAGAGGCAGTATGATTTACATAGGGATACACAGCTAGTTAAAATTAAGAATAGAAATACAGTTCCTAACATCTATTATTTTAAACCTTTCTGCTATTGCTTTACTGTTAATAGTATTAGGCTTAGTTTTTTGTGTTTGGGGGGGTTGTTTTCATTTTTGATAAAATCAAATAATCATCAGTTTTAAAACTGCATATAAGAGTTTTGATAATGTAGACAAAAGCCTTTTATTTACATTCCATTTACTTTATTATGCTTAAGAATGAAAAGTATTTCAGTATTTATTCATGCTTTATCATTATTTTATTATACACGATGACCTCAAAACTTGGATTTAAAAGGTATTTTGTAAATACAAAACTAGCATGACCATTGTTATAGAACAATTTGATTGTTGCAATATATGTGAAATATTTTTCAACTTTATGAAGCAAATTTAGGATAATAAAATATCAATAGGTGAGAATAATTTGTTTTCAGAGAAAATCTGTACTAAATGGCACTTTAAGATATACTAATATGTATGTACTAGAAAATCAATATATAAATTTATATACATATTAATTGATATATAGTTCTTTAATTAAGTTCAAAATATACTAAGTAGATGGTTATACATAGTCTAAAACTGTGTAATGGCTGCTCCATAAATTGTTTCCTCCTTTTAGACATGAATGAGTAGATTTTATAATACATTGGTAATGCACTCACAATATAAATGAATGTTTACTCATATTTTGAGCTATAATAAATAACTGAAACCTCATTTCTTAACATGTATTGATTAGGAGAGATTACTGGTTTATGTGAATTCACCCTTTTAGAAGTCTTCATTCATACACACTTGAACTGAAAATTACCTTTGGTTGAAGAAAGTGGAGAATCAGAAAAATGAACATTTCTCAACAGAAAAGATAGAATGGTGTCAACTTGTTGACGTATTTTTCCCTATGGTAAAGAAACCAAAGGCCAGTTTTGATTACAAGACCTGTACTGAGAATAATTTAATCTTCTAGGCTATTTCTCTAAAATAACATTTACAATAGCATATATGTTTCTAGAATATATCTCATTCAAAACTTACAACTTTTGCTTGGTATTTCACTAGTCCATGTAAACTGAACCAATAATACTGAAGCTCTACATACTAATACATTCTATCATTATATCACATTGCCTTTCTTTCCAGCTCCAAAACTACATTGCATATTCCTCCAACTGAATACAATTTTTTTTACTTTCCAGGAAAGCAACTATAACAACCTATGCCTGATTTCTGTTTTTACTAAAAGGAAGGGTTTTAAGTAATTTGATTGTCTAAAGGCTCTATTCTATTATGAATATTTCTTTTTATTAATTATCAGAACACAATAATAATCAACAAAATTAATAGAGTATGAAGATTTTTGATTTGAATTTTTCCTGACTCAGACATTTTTCTTGACTCAGTTTTAATGACTAAGTACTCATTGGCTACTTATTTAATATTATAAAATGCAGTAAGAAACACATGCAAGCACTTAAGCCTTTCTGTCCCAAGGCTGCTGTATTTACCATGATGTGCTGCTTCATAGCACAGTGCCAGCACCTTTTTGCTGAATTCAGCAATTTATCAAATTCATCAAATATTTCTCCTTTGTTAATGTCTCATTTTTTCTTATTAATGATCTATACTTGTCCACTCTGTCATGCTAAATTTAACAAGCACCAGTGTCACTGTCAGAAATATAGAAACATGAAACCTGATTTTAAAAGAACTTAAGTTTTAAAAAAAATGATATGCATAAAAGAAAGCTTTTGAGGAAAAAGAAATGTAAGAGTACTGAGTTTTTATCTTTGAAAACACAGGCTTTCTTAAGCACTAAGGTAGACACTGAGAAAAGATCAGGATGCTTGGTGCAGAGCGGACACTGGGAGGCAGATCTCTGACTGCTATAGAGGGGCCATGGTGTGGGCTGTTGAATAAAGTTCTGGGAGACTCAGCTCTCTGCTGAGTCTTCATCTAACCTTAAACCTCAAAAGTAGTCATATTGTATCTGAGAAACAAATGCTGAAATTGAACAATTTATCATAGAAGTTTTAAAAAACAAAACCTATGGCTCAAATGTTTTCAAGTCTTTAAGAGCAATGCAAGGCCTAGCATTGGATTTACAAACTTGTCCACAAACAGAAAATAGACTTTGCATTCAAAAGCTCAAGAGTTAAATGACATACACATATTTATTTCACATGAAATTTTTCAAGAAAAGCATTTGCCTTTTTCTATTTTTAAAGGCACATTGATTTGTCTTGTTCTTAAGGATTTTTCTTCTCAGTATTATTGTAGATTCTTGACCTTGTAGTTAGTCGCTTCCTTAGCAGTGATGCTCACCTAAACCAAAGTTCCAGAAATACAAATACTAAATATTTTGTTTAGTCTTTCCCATTTCATGGCTCTTTATTATCGCCAATGTAAACAACCTAAAATATTTACTTTGTTTTTTTATTTCTATGCAAAGAAATCACAAACACTTTCCTGAAGTCAAGTCTTTGAACTTTAGGGTGAAGGGTGAGATACATTTCAGAACCTAGTCAGCAAACTATTTCTGGTGATTCTTTTCCAGAGTCTATCAATTCTTCTAAGCATCTACCTCCAGGTGACCTCCCTGGAAGCAGAATATTGCATGGGAATTGAGGCACATGTGGTTTACTTTGGCAGTGTTGGGAGAAAGAATTAGGGAAGCAGAGAAGGAAGGAGAAGGAGGTAAGCTAGGGTAAGCTTTTTCTTGGGATCTAATTTCTGCTTGATCGCATAGGACCTCTGGAACATGAATTACAGAACAGAGTTGGCTGTATTTTGGAACAAGGAGCCTGCTTTCTACATCTCTAGTTTAATCATTAATTCTTCAGAAGTGCACTTTTTCTCCGGGATAAGTAGACTTCCATTTTGTGTGGAGCTAGCCTATGGAACGTGATTGCATCATTAGTACCCGATAGAGGAGCTAAGGGTTGTGCTGTAGTTCAGTTCTATGGATGGATCTTGACAAAACAAATGCCCACCATAATACTCCAGTGAAATTTTTGGTTGTAGAATACTACATTTACCAAAACTTTACCATTTCTTGGCATTGGAAAAAATTCTAAGATTAGTAATGATTTTAGAAGCCATTTCTCCTATGTACACAATTCACAAATTTCATTTCAGCCAGTATTTATAAAATCTATTTGTGCCATGCTATAATATATACAGAAATATCAACAAAAACCCATCAGTAACTTGGTAATGATATTTTTCATGCTATATACAAGACCATTTTACTCCTTGAATTTTGGTTTTCTGCAGATAAAAAATTATCCACATGTGCTGAAATGCACACTCATACATATCCATGCATTCAAATAGGTACTCACACACACAAGTAAGACACAAAGCTTCTCAAGCATCCAGTGTTGCTAGGAAGAGACAAGAAGAAGCAAAATGGAAGGGCAGAAGAATTTAGAAGAAAGTTTCCCTGTTGGATAAACTTTAATGACAGATGGGAAGCACCTGGAAAGTTAAATTCTTTCATGGTTTCTTGCCCCAGTGGGGCTCTCCAAGGGGCATACCTCCTGTTATACTTCTAGTGAAGTTTTTCAGGCCACATGCACATTCCTTCTGAGAGATGTTCTGTGTCTCTTTGAACTGCTTGTGAGGCAGTGCCAAATGTAGTAATGTCTTACATGATTATTCTTCTCATTTCCCTTATCTCACTTTATTATTTTCTTTGCTGTTCCGAGTATGTTCTTCCCAAAGAAACTATAATTTTATCCTGGCTTCAGATTTTGCTTTCTTTTCTTTATATCTCAAGTGTTGTTTCTCAATTAGTACGAGAAAGGAAGTAAATGCAGTCCATCCTTCATTGAATATTCGTACAAAAAAAGATGTACTTTAACAGTGTGCTGCGTGTCATGAAATTTGGGGGCAAGTTCATTACCTACTGTGGACGGATAGAATTTATCAACCAGTGAACATTCTGCAAGTTACTGTGTGAGAGGTTCTGTTTTAAAAGACAAGCTTGAAAAACACAGCATTATGAGATGACCCACATGTGTCATATCTTCCCAAATTAATATCAAAGCAAAAATAGCTTCACTGGGGAACTGCTACACTTGCAAACCTTTCATGTAGAACCCAGACCAATTGATCCTTCAGCCTTCTAATAAATAATCACAATATATTATTTAACATCTACTACTTAGTATTTTCCATAAACTTTTTAAAGTTGCTTGGCCAGGAGGCATCTCAATTCCTGACTTGAAACTGCACTACAAAGGCACAGTGAAAAAATCAGCATGGCACTGGCAAAGAAATAGACCTCAGGATCAATGGAACAGATTAGAAGATGCAAGCACAACTACAAAGACACTCAGCTACCTGATATTTGACAAAGGGACTAAATATATCCACTGGAAGAAAGATAGCCTTTTTAATAAATGGTGTTGGAAAAATTGGCTCTCCACATGCCAAAGACTGAAACTAGATCCATGCCTATCACCATGCACAAAACTAAAGTCTAAATGGACCAAAGACCTAAATATCAAAACAGAAACACTAAATCTACTGGAAGACAAGGTAGGTAGAAGTCTTGGAGACATAGGGGTAGGCAGAGAATTCATGAACAAAATGCAAACTATGTGGGAAACCCTTCAAAGAATCAACAACTGGGATCTCATACTATTGAAAAGTTTCTGCACTTCAAAAGAAATCACCAACAGAGTAAAAAGAAAAACCATATAGTGGGAAAGAATTTTAGCCAGCAATTCCTTAGACAAAGGACTTATATCTAGAACATATAAAGAATTGAAAAACATCAAGCTCCCAAATTCAAAGACCCTCTCCAAAAATGGGCATCTGAGGTGAACACACAGTTCTCAGAGGAAGATATACAAATGGCAAATAAGTACATGAAGAAATGTTCACCATCACTGGTCATTTGAGAAATGCATATTAAAACAGCATTGAGATTTCATCTCACTCCAGAAAGAATAGCTGCCATGAAAAAATCAACTAATAACAAATGTTGGCAGGGCTGCGGGGAAAAAGGAACACTGCTCCATTGCTGGTGGGAATGTAGACTAGTGCAACCATTGTGGAAATCCATATGGAGAATTCTCAGAAGACTAGGATTGGAAGTTCCATTCAATCCAGCTATTCCTCTCCTGGGTATTTTCCTAGAAGAACTGACAAGTTCATATCATAGTGATATATGTGTACCCATGTTTATAGCAGTACTATTTGTAAAGTTAAATCTTGGAAACAACCAAGACGCCCATCAACTGCAGAGTGGATGAAACAGATGTGGCATTTCTATACAATGGAATATTACTCAGCTATAAAAAGGAATGATCTTGAGGCTTTCATAGGTAAATAGAGACAACTTGAGACTATCCTCATTAGTGAAATAAGTAAGAATCATATTTATAAATATCACATTGTGTCTCTAGTGTAAAAAGTAATAAGACATGGAGGAGTAATAAAGTACAAAATTTGTAATTGCTGTTGTAAAAAAAGAGAGGAAAAGAAAGTGCTCTAAAGGATATAACTGCATGTATGTTTAAGTGTGTAAGATAGATGACCATATTACTAAGTTTTTGTTAAATCATTGAGCAGAACTGTTTGCAGTCTCACTGTTTGAATGTCTACTTTGTATGATTTAATTTTGTAACTTGAACAACTATTTCCAAGATGACAGTATGTAATTTATCAACTAGTGATTTCTTAGCGTTTTTTTTTCTTTTTTTCAAAGACCCTCTTTTTAATAAATGTTGTTTGGCCATGACTTGACATAAATATTTTAAAAACTACAGACACAATGTACTCACAACTGAAATCACAAATTTTCCTCTATGATTTATTTCTCCTTTGGAATTCTGTATTGTTGAAAACTTTTTTTGTTTTGCTTTTTTTTTTTTTTTGCTCTCTCTTTAAATAAAATTTTTTAAAAAATAAAGTTGCCTGGCATATTTTTCTCACTTCTGTTTACTATAGGAATCCAATGATAAATGTATTATAGGTAGGTATTTTATTGTCTCTAGAAATATGAAATATAGTGCTTTAAATTTGACAAAAACTCTTCCTTAGCAAATTAGAAAAAAAAAGAGCAATAAATTATTTCTTTCTGGGCCAGGGATATAGCTCAGCAGCATAAGGTCCTGCCTGGCAAGTGCGGGGTCCTCAGTTTTTGCTCCCCAGTACCAAAATAAACAAATAAACAAACAGGGGCTGAGGATTTAGCTCAGCAGCATAAGCACCTGCCTGGCAAGTGAAAAATTGTAAGTTCAAAAATCATTTCTAAAAAAGCAAATAAACAAACAAAAATCTCCTTTGCAATACACCACTAAAATGCTCCAAAAATAACTCATAAAAACATCAATACTCTTAATAAATGACAGGAATAAAACAATATACTAAATATTTTTTTCTGTGACTATAATCACAATGGTGGATTTTAAAGATATATTTGACATTAATGCCTAACTGTTCTCATGAACTAATATCATCTTATTTTAAAATTAACAGAAAATATAGCTATATAACATTTAGTAATGTGCTTGCCAGACAAAATTAAAATTGTTGTTTGGCCATGATTTAACATAAATATTTTAAAAACTGCAGACACAATGTACTCACAACCGAAACCACAAATTTTCCTCTATGATTGATTTCTCCTTTGTTTATGTCTGTCTCTGTCTATGTGTCTTTTTCTCTATCATGCAGTGACAACTAACACATTTCTTTGACAGATTTTGTGCATATAGGTTACATGTATGCCTATAATGCTATGTTATGGATAATAAAAAATTTACATGAATTATTGTTTTCCTGAAAAACCTCCTTTTTTGTACAATTTTAAATTTTGACCATTCAAGGTAATACACATTGATCAAAAGTTTTTTTTAAGGAATCACATCTCACCAAATGAATATATGGGATTTTAAATATATGCTGTCACTGACAGATGCATGATTGTTTCAGCTTTTCTCTAATACAAGCAGTGATGCTATAGCAACCTTAAATATGTCTTCTTTAAAAGAATTATTAAAGATTTAATATTGAAGTGGGATACGCAGGCCATGAATATGTGCATTTTTCAACTTATCTAAATATTGATAGCTTACTTTTTCACGTCTATGTATATTTTATGGTTCATCTAGTAAAAAAGTTAGTTCATGAAGCAATAGCAATAGTACTTAAATTTTTATTTATATGATTTAGGAGTATAAGTTTAAATAATTAAATTAGTTATTATAATCATTTTATAATTTTGAGAAAAAATTTTATAGACAACTATTTTATTCTTAATGATATTATATGGCAAAATCCTAATCACTAACAATTAATTACTATATATATATATATATCTTTGTTCTTTTTGAGACAGGGTCTCACTATGCAGTTCAGATTGGCCTTGAGCTCACTTTGTAGCCCAGGCTGGTCTTGAACTTACAACAATACTCCTGCCTCAGCCTCCTAAGTGCTGGGATTACAGGTGTGAGCCACCATACCCAGCTTCTTCTTTTATATATTATGTCCATAAATTCTATGTGAAATTGACTAAAGCAAGTTTTTCACTGGTTAAAAAGATTTTGTAAGTATTTTTTAAATCTCAATTAAAAGGTGAACTGATTCAAAAAATTGTAACATTTATCAAAACTATTCTAAAAATGATAAATATTTCCTTAGGAAATGTAGAACACAGAAAAATTTTATTTAAATAAAATTGAGACTATTATATTTTAATAAATTGATTAATTTTTTAACCAATTGAAAAGCTAAGTCAATGATGTGTGTTTCCCTAGTCTTTTTTATAATTTGAAAAGCTTTTGTTGTAACAATCAATATAAATTCAAGTTGGACTAGCCTTTTTAGTACATATTAAAGTCTGAATTATCATCTTCTGATACCAGGAGATAACATAATTGTTTCTCATGTTAGACACTGTGCTGCATGTAACAGATTGCATTTTTCCTGTACAGTTACAACAGTATCTTCTCTTCCCATGCGCCTCTCTACTATGCAATATTATAATTCCCTTATCAAGTATTTGTGTCTAATTTCCTTCACCTCAAGTATGGAAAGATTTGTACCTGCTTTTTTTTGGACAAACCATAGAAGTAGAAGTGACACTGTGTTGACTCCCAAGTTCCCAAGTCCAGTTCTTGAAAGCTTCTTCACTGTGTGGAAGTTCTGTGCTCTAAAACTACCAGGATGGCTGGGGAGGTATCAAGGCCACAGTGAAGAGGCGCTTGCCCTGCTCAGTAGTGTGAGACTTCAAGTAGCTCTTCCAGGACAAGGCACATTGGTGAACAGTCTTCAGATGGATTCTTTTTATTTTTTTTTTTGTACAGGAATTGGACTCATGACCTCATGCTCACCAGGCAGGCGTTGGTGCCACTGAGCTAAATCCCCAGCCCCAAACTAAGTTTTGCTTTGTTTTGTTTTTGTCTTTTTGAGATAGAATCTTGCTATGTGGTTCAGACTGGCCTTGGGCTCACTTTGTAGCCCAGGCTGGTCTTGAACTTGCAACGATTTCTCCTGCCTCAGCCTCCTGAGTCCTGGGATTACAGGAATGCACCAGCGTGCCCAGCAGATTCTTTAATATTTAGTAAATGACGTTTAATTTTCATGCACTAATATGTATAAGGATTACTTTGAACATCAGGTTTTCTCATATTTTTTCATTCAGTGCAGCTGGTGTACCAGAAGATTTACATATAGTGGGTCATTAAATTTATGGAGTCCATTGCAGGAAATTGACTTGTTTTTTCATTCACTTAATTATGAGAAGTTCTTTTCTGAGTGCATTAACTTCGAGGAGCAAGCATTTCTGTTTAAATACACTGCTGGAAACTGTCAGCATATTCCTGAACTTATGAAAAACGTCGGAACTAATCTTCCTATGTTAATTGTTGCCTTCTCAACCCCATTTCTATTGAAATGGATATATATTTCACTGTTCTACAGCCCTTCATATCAGTCTCAGCATGGGCTTCCTTCCTGTTCATTCACAGCTACACCTGTCACGTTCTGTCGCACGCACTCTCCAAGCTTACTGCCCCTTTGGATTTTTATACTTGCTGGTCTCAGTCCAGAAGCTCTGCTCTCCACCATCCAGATCATTGTTTTCTTTTGTTATCCATTTTTCAGCTGAAAAGTCAATTTTCACTTCAAAGAATCTTCCTCAAATGTTGTCATCTGGTATCACCATTTCCTCTTCATGTCATGTTCTATCAATCTCCTTTTCTATTATTTGCTAATTTCTAATTGCTACATGGAGTTATACTATTAATATATTTGATGTCTGTCTACTGTTTATAGAGTAGGAGCTGCGTGAGAGCAGGGCCTGTAACTGTCTTCCTTTCCCTAGTGGTCAGGCAAAGA
Organism: Hydrochoerus hydrochaeris; assembly: GCA_004027455.1. Lineage (NCBI taxonomy): Eukaryota > Metazoa > Chordata > Mammalia > Rodentia > Hydrochaeridae > Hydrochoerus > Hydrochoerus hydrochaeris. The sequence continues at coordinate 87,084 of PVLA01004944.1, read as the reverse complement.
ATGACAGGAAATATATTTTTTTTAAAGGAGGGGAAATGGAGAAAGGGAAGCAAGGAAGGAAGGAAGGGAGACCGGGAGTAAGGAAGGAAGGAAGGGAAAGAAGAAGGAGGGAAGAAAGAAGGGGGGGAGGGAAGAAAGAAGGTAGGAAGGAAGGAAGGAAGGAAGGAAGGAAGGAAGGAAGAAGAAGGAAGGGAGGGAGGGAGGGAGGAAGAGGGCGGGAGGGAGGGAGGAAGCTGGTCTGAACAGAAGCAGTGTGGCTGAGCATCAACGTGGAGAAAACAGCTGAAGTTACTACTCCACCAAGTAGGGCCTTAATGATCACTTTAACCTAAGCAAGTGCATGTTTTCTTCCCATACTAAGAACTACAATTTGATGGTATTGACCTAAAAGTTGAGAAATTTTATGTACTTGTGTTTCATAAATCAGAATTGATACAAATAAACTATTTATTTGTGTATCTACTATAAAGGAGCTACACTTTATAACAAGGGAAGACTAAAGAAAAAGTCGTGAAGTTACGTGTATTTGCACTTAAGTGCTATGGGTTGAATAATTTCTCTTCAAAAGATAAGTTCTGACACTCAGTATCTACAAACATAATAATATTTAGTTATTAATTTTGTATTCCAAAGTGGCCAGACCACTTTGCTCAGGTATAGGTTTCACATTAATCTGTCTATTTCTTTAGGTTTTCAGATAGAATCAACACTTACATTCATGCATGTTGAATAAAGCAGGTTGTTCTTCACAATGTCTCAGGAAGTCAGCTGAAGGCTGAATAGGACAACAGAATGACCTCCTCCACCGGCAAGGTGGATCCTACCTCACACAGCCTTAAAATGCACTGTAACAGCTATTTGTTCTTGGATATCCAGACATACAGCCCAGTACAGATTTGGGCCTTAACCTCCAAAACTGTATAAGCTAATTCTTTAAAACCATTCCTCTGTCTCTGTCTCTATCTCTTTCCTTGCCTCTGGCTCTCTCTCCCATATATACACTATTTATATATATATGGTCCCATCTACAAAGAACTTTACAAATTTGTTAATTAGAAACACAATCATATAGATGTGTTTCTTTCTATCTACTACTTATGTATCTACTATCTATAATGTATCTGTCTCTATCTACTTTTCTATCAATCATCTATTGCATAATGACAGAGACATTTCCTGAGAAAATTTGACGGAGAATAGGGCATATGGCAATGAACACAAAAATTGGAGTGATGAGTCTCCCTGCACTGCAAGGAACACCAAGAATTCCTGGCAAGCAACAAAACTAGGAAAGAAACGTAAAATGATTTCCCCTGAAAGATGCGAGAAAGAATGTACCTGTCAATACTGTAATTACAGACTCATAATTCCCAAAACATGAGAGAATAAAGTTCTGTTATTTCAAGCTAATGGTTTTATGGTGATGTGTTATGGCAGCCAAGTCTATTAGATTCTGATTTAAGTTTTACTCACATAATTATCCTTTTAAATTGTTATTTGGTCCTTGTAAGGTTTTGTCTTACAGGTGTTGTTTTTTGAATGAAAATATTTTGCATCTGCATCATGTAAAATATATTCAATTGGCATCACTCTTTATTTTTCAATTCTAATAAAAAGTGGACAGAAATAGCTACTGGCAGTCAGATAAATTAAGGTTTCACATGAAATAAATATTTTTCCAGCATTGAAATTACAATCTTAACATTATGTTATAAAGAAAATTTATGAGCAACTGAAATTAAAACACTCTCAACTATAAATCTACATAAGAACACATAAATGATATGACTCATACGTCTCTATTTAGAATAACAGAATGACTCTACTATGCTTATTATACTAGGTAGCTTTAAACTGTATTATCTTTCTTTCCTTCCCCAAAGTATATTGAGGTTAAAACTCAATACCAGGTTCAAAAAAGTTATTTGAAGATACCACCTTCAAAACAGTTTCCTTTCATACTCTTTATCTCTGTTGATGACATCACTTGAAATCTTCCATTCCTTTCTCTTACTTTTAAATTTAAAGTTAGGGAGCAAGAGGAGAAAAATTATATGGAAGACCTTTATTAAATAGGTGATTTGACTGTTTGCCATATGCTATTTGACTATTGGCCATATTTGAAACTGTAGGGGAAATAAAGAATACTTCATTGTTCATTAGTAAGAACAATAGTTAAAATAATTGTGATACATTCATCCTATGACATTTTAAAAAATAGAGTAGATCTGTTAACTGACATGTGAGAAAGGCACCTTTAGAAAGAACTTACACTTTAAGAAAAAGAAAAAAGCTGGTGACCCTTTAAAAGTCTATTAACACATTTTCAAAGTTATTTCTCTTTGTTTCAGCTAAAGCTCTACAGCAATTCAGGACAAACCATTCAAAATCCATGAGTCAACCTCTTAGGTGACCTAGAGTAAAGCTGGGTCGTTATGTCACTGAGCTGAACTCTAAGAAGCATTTGAGCCCGCCAGCTTTCCTTTGAAGCATGAGATCTATTACCTGAAATTGAGCGTGCTTAGAACTGTGCCTGCCCAGCGTGTGCTCTCCTCTGAGGCCAGGCGCAGGATCCCCATTAAATCCCCAGATTCCGTGTGTGCAGGCAGAGCACTGTCCTTCCTCAGCGTGGGCGATACCTTTCTCCACTCGTTAAGCATGGAAATAATACGAAAGGGTCTGCTTTGAAGTAGGAGAGTATTTTAATCCTTAAGAAACTTAAGGTGTTTCAAAATTGAAGAAGTGCTTGTTTTTCTCAATTTTGGAATTGTACTGGTGTATAATTTCTTGATTTTTATTTTTACTGAGAAAGTTTGAGTTTTCCCATTGATGTCGATTTTTTTAAAAAAATCTAATTTGTAAATGTAAAACTGCATGTCTCCTAGTTACTCAAAAATAGTTCAATTTTCCCTTCAACTTCCTTAGACACATACCAAAATTTACACTTTTCCTATCATCATTTGCTTCCCAGAGGAAGAAATTTTCAAAATATGAATACAAAGAATGTGTCAAACCTTCAGTTCTCAAGCCATCTCTGCAACAATGGAACATAAAAAATATTCTGCTGTGGATTTATGCCACAAATTACACTTTTTTCAGTGCAAGTCTGTGGACCCCACTTAAAAGACTATAAGATGAACAGAAAAGATTTGAGGGAAGCTTTAAGGTAGAAAGAAGAAAAATTAAAATAAGCTTCAGTTCCATCTCTTTCCCAAAACACAGGATAGAAAGGGAGAAACAACACCTTTGATGCTAAGATCTATACCAAATTTCTTGGTGTGTTTTACTGGTCTTTTCAAGCATATTTTCAAAATTAAAGTGGTTTTTTCCTTTCCCTCAAAATCGTTGCCAAGTTGCTTGCTGTTCCCTATTAAATATGGGAGCTACTGCTGGGTAATATCTGGTAGTCTGTAGCATATGGAGAATACTTCAAAGCATACTAAGTTGCTTGAAAATATCCTTTACAAAAATATTTTGTTTTCTGATTCAGGGTTTAAATAGGAAACCAAAAAAAGTTAAACTCAAAATGTGTTATTTCATTACTTAAAAGAATAAACTCTATTCGTTTTCCTTGTGTGGCTATGTAAAAAGTGACTATAGAATGATAAGAAAGATATGTTCACATATCCTAAAACCACCAGACCATTTTCAATGTTATATTTAATTTTTTTCTTTACCTAAGTTTGTACTATCTCCAAATACTAATATTTGACATATTTCAAAATGAAAGAAAAGTTTACCTTTGGGTGAAAAATAGCAACCTATAGATCTAATCATATACTTTTATAAAAATATGCATATATTAATATATACTTATATATTTATTTGCCGACTTATTAGAAATTATTGTTGATACATCTAAATTAACATACCCTAAAGATACAGTGTTTCTCAATTGAAACTTTGAGTTGGCTTTCGTCACCTTTCTTGTCACTGAGTCACAATACTGAATACTTGCAAGTTAAATAAGGAAAGATTTAGTGTAGCTCGTGTTTTTCAGGGATTCAATCCATGATCTGTTGGTTCCAAGACAGAAACATCACAGTAGAAGGGAGTGGCAGAGGAAAGGGGCTTAGTTTATGCCAGCCAGAAAACAGATCAGAGGAACAGCACCAGAGCAGCCTGTTCCAGAGGCCGCAGATGGTACCCAGGACTGAGCCTCCACCGCCCCCACCCAGCCATGACCGACAGCCTTGTTTACTAATCTGCAAAACCTTTCACAATGCAGTAAAGTTGACATATGAAGGTTAATTATCACAAAATTATTTCCATACAAACTCTTACTACCTATAAAATATGTAACTCTCTTTAGTAAATGTTTTATTATAATATTTACTTTTATTAAGGTAGTTACATGAAAAATGTTAATTTCTTTTGGATAACTCAAAGGGTATAATATGTATTGAAAACAAAAAGAGATATAAAGTCTTTATCCTCAAAAATACTTTCAAGAAGATAAATGAAAATGTATGAGTAAGAAGCATTGGAGGGAAAGTTTAATTTAATTTGATATTTTTAAAGAAAACATTGAACCGCGTATAATATTGGGTACTAGTAAATATCAGTTGGCACATAGAGACGAAGACACTTCAGTTGATATTCATGGAATGGTTAATTGTCTCAGTAAATGACCAATGTTAGCTGAAATGATCACTACAGCAAATAGCTGTTTAAGAGATTAATGCAGAAATCAGAAAAACAGAAGGACTTGAAGGCTGTGGAATTCATCAGGCTTTTCAGTTCTCAGAAATATTTTACTTTGAAAAATATTTCATTCATATTGTGTGTGAGTAGATATAGATATATAGTTTATCTGGGGCTTCATAACATACACAGCATACATGTGTCATTTTGTGTGTATGTTATATTTAAGAAATAGTTTCAAGGTTTATGAAGAGGTTCAGATAGTAAAAATAAACAGTAAAAGGCATATTGGCACTTTTCTGATTTTTTTTTTTTGCTTTCAAAGGAAAGTATTTAAAATCAGGAATATAGAAGATATACTTTTCTACTATAGAGAAACTCTACCTCCAGGACTGAAAAAAAGTTGACTGAAGAGCACATGTGGACCCTTTCAAGGGCCATGCAACTTTACCATGATTATTATCACCATTTCTAAATTGCAGGGGAAATAAAAATAGCAAAGACAAATTTAGTACTTCAATACTCGAAACACTTGCTCAATGCTCAAAATAAAGAGGAATATCTTGATAGCCTCTCATATGAACAATACAGATGGTTCCTCCTTCTCTAAATTTGCCCTTCTCAGTTGAACAGGAAATTGTACAGTGCTTTTAACAATGTCCTATTTGTCCAGTTAGTTCAATCTAAATAACAGTTAATTTTTATCCATCCCATCTTAGGCCTTTAAAAGTCTCTGAATTTGGAATTCACAAGAACATATTATTTGTCAAAACTTCATAAAATATGCAATAGAAAAATTAATATTCTCCTCTATTAATTATAATAAATTGCTATTATAATTTATGATTAGTTTCTGTCCTATATACCACAATCCTGCCTCACTGCAAGAGCTAGGGCTTTCATTTATTCATGTGTCCAGGACTTGGTGCAATGCTCATAATTAGAAGACCCATCATTTATACTAAATGGAACAATTCAATGAATAAGAAAACTTCTAGTCTTATACCTCAGCCATACATTTTACTAGAGATTAAAGTAAGGGACTAGTAGTGAATTTGCATAGAGGACATAAAGCCTTGGAAACACTGAAAAATTCTAGAAAATTACTGAGACTATTAAATGTAATATAAATGCCTATTCTTTGCTTTAAACAGTTATGATTCAGCTTAACAGAAGATGAAGTAATGTGTGTGTACACTCCATTAAAAATAGCTCCAGGTGATTTTAAGGTCATTTTTAAGGAATTAAAACCAGATATTTGTATAAAATATCTATGCTATATCATTTATCATCTTAATGAAGGACAAAGAAAACATCAGAAACACCGCTAAAATTAAGCGTTGGCCTTACCAGAGTTTCATGTTATACTGTGTGTTTGTTGCAGTCAATTAAGCTACTGTAAATTGTCACATTAGTTTAAATTAAATTTTTATAATGAAGAAAAAAACAGAAGCCTTTGAACAAAACAAGAGGCTTTCATTTCTAGGAAGCATAAGCACGAACAGCTCACAATTGTCTCGCTCTATGAGTTGGATGTTCTACCTAGTACTGGGGTGGCTATTGAAACTAAAATCCTCAGTTGCCTGGTACACACAAGCCTTATTTTCCAGATTACATATGTTAAGGAGGCTGGAATGCTCAGAATCTTTTCATCCACAAATGGCAGTACCCTTCTGTGTTGCAGACAATACACCCACGGGAGCAGTGTCATTGCCAGGGTTCCTTTGGGACTAGTTCAGTCAGAAGGAAATACGAACAGAGAAGGCAGAGGATGGCCTTTCACAGCACCACTGTGTCCGTTGTGTGAAAAGTCTCAGACAGGGTGACAGAGCAATATCGCCTGAGTTCAGCACTTTTTACTTCAAACTTAAAGCAGAAAGCATGGGGGACTCTGGAGATAAAAACTACTCTGGTCTGAATAAAAATTATTGCTAAGGATCCAGCTTTGAGAAAAGAAAATTTTTACTGAACAGTACAATGTATGATGAGACTGGAAGAGAAGACAGTGCCAAAAAAATAACTACAACCATTTTCAACGTCCCAAGAGGCCCTGTTTCTTTCTTCATATCGGCATTAGGAATTTTATCTTCATTTCTATGAACCATACATGGCTTTTACTAGTCATACTGCTCAGCTTCATTTTCAATTTTTAATACACCTGCACACATAAAATAGCAAATACTAAAGCCGTCACCATTTCCAGCCTACAGTCCTAAGATATAAAGGAAAGCACTTAATGACTTGAACTGCTTCTGATTCATATCTCATGTTTACATCTATTTATCTAAATTAAATGCTATATTGCTTTTTTTATTTCTTGATTTTTACTTTCTTTTTTACTGTAACAAGGATGGAACTCACAACCCTGCACTTGCCAGGCAGGTGCTCTGCTGCTGAACTAAATCCCCAACCCCTATTTCTTAATTTTTAGATTAGTAACTGTCTCGTATTTTCATCTAAGTAGCACTTTATTTGTTTATTAGTTTTAATTTTAAAGAGAAAAATATTGAAACAGGGTTTCAGAAAAGGTTAGCAGGAGAGTTATGATAATTAATACAATTGCATGTTGTTTTCATCATAGGTATCAGAGTACAGGATACAGGCATGCTGTCCTGTCCAAACAGTATGAATATAAACGCTTCTTTTTCATGCTCATTTTGGCAGTGCATAGAGACTTTTTTTCAGTAAACTGAAAGAAACTAGCTGTATTAACTGTCTTGTGTATAAATATACTTTTTCTTTTTCCCTTTTCTTCCTTTGTCGTTTCTCCCATCACATTTTGTCTTTTTTTTTTGAAAAGTTTCTTTCCAATTCACAGTATCCATTGAACATTTGGATATTATTTATTTGTTCAGTTTTTCACACTAGTGAGACAATATGATATTTGCACATACATATATGATTTATTTTACTTATGAGTATGCTTTCGAGTTGCATCCATTCACCTATAAAAGTGTCGAGTTTATCCTTTTTACGACTGAGTAGTATTCTGTTACATGAAAAACACCACATCTTTTCTGTCCATTCCTCAGTTGATGGGCACTTAGGTTGTTTCCAAGATCTAGCTATTACCAATTGTATTACTATAAACATGGGTGCACAAATATCACTGTGGTATGATATTTTTATGACATATAAGTATTTATTTCACATTGTCCAATATAGCCTGTTTATTTAAATAACATCACTTTCCTTTTATATGTTTTTCATCAAGCTAATATGTTCTAAGAACTTTTTCTCTAAAGTGAAAGAATCCCTTTTCCCTTTGGCTCTCTTTTCTCCCATCTCCAAAATTTTTCTTTCACATTGTAAAATGTGAAGTCATTTAATTCTGCCAATGGATTGAGCTTCGAAGTTGAACATCAGTAAGCAGTGTTTATAGTTATGATTTAATATTTTATAGTGATTTGATATTGCTTACCAACTGGTAAACTAACCAGTTTTTCTTATGTTAACATATTACTTGTTTTTTTAATTTCTTTCCCAATTTGTATTTCAATTTTAGAAAAGTTTTTCATCATTTCATTTATATTGCCAAGTCTCTTTTTCTCTGGATATTTCTCTCCTAGATGCTTTTTTCCAGAACTTTGCTTCCTCCTGCTCCAATCTAGACTGGTTCAATCAGAATAACCTGTGTGCTCCTGTTTCTGACAAAGCCATACTGGTCTCCTGGTCTCCGTGCTCTTGGCTGACGTCATCAGTCTCAGTGTGGACTTCTCGAGCATACTTTTTTTCCCCCTCATGACTTACAGTCAGAGTACAGAACTCAAAATTGAAAATATGTCCCTTGAGCGTACAATCTGCTATATCCTTAGATCCACAATTGCTTAGAAAGCATTATATTTGTGTTTCTTTGAAAGTATTTTTTTTTCTGCTTAAAAGTTTTTAGGATCTCAAGTACTGAACACTGACTCTTGTCTTGGTTTAGTGATTGGAATTACGTTCTACAAGAGAAAATGAAAAGTATTTTCAGGGACTGGGGAAGCTGAGGCAAGGGCATCCTTTGTATACAAGAGTTGAAAGCCTTCCTGCCTGGACAACTTAACAGTACTGAAGAGAGAGAGAGAGAGAGAGAGAGAGAGAGAGAGAGAGAGAGAGAGAGAGAGAGAGAGAGAGAGACAGACAGAGAGACAGAGACAGAGACAGAGACAGAGACAGAGACAGAGACAGAGACAGAGACAGAGAGAGAGAGGTTTTGTAAAGGGAAAAGCCTGAACTGAACTCTTTAACCTTACCTGTGGGCACAATAAAAATTAGAAATTTCATCATGTTACATCTTTTTTTCAGTGATTTCATGAAACACTTATTAAGCATGTTTAATAAGAAACCTTATTTAGTTTTAAGAAAAATGTCTGAAGTACTACTTTGCTAATTTCCTATACACTTTTGTCTTGCAGCCCCTGTGAGTTGATTAGACAGCCTGATCCTGTGTATGATACTTATTATTTCTTGCACATTTTCCATACTCTTACCTTTTCAAATCTCAAAAGCTTTTCAGTTCTTTTTCTTTTTATTGTCAAAACCCTCACAATGTTATTTCTCAGAATATTATTCTAAGACTAACTTCAAGACAATAATTTTGAGTTCTTAAGTATGAAGATTGCTGGGCCCTTTGAATAAGAACCTCTTAACCAAAGAACTGTTTAGAAGCACATCTTTCATAATACTTTCAAAAGTACAGTGGTATGAACACACAAGTAAGTTACTAATGTCTTTCAGACTCAGTTGCTTAAGCAAATGTAAAATGAAATGATAAATTTTTTACTTTATGTAAGGATTAAGGCTTAATATCTGTAAGAGAGAGAATTGCTTCATAACATAAAATCATGTCTCAAGTGCAAATAAGTTGTCATGATATAGTGAAAACTCAAAATCAGATATATAAACAGGCAGTTATGTATTGAATTTTTGACTCTCTGCAATACTTAAACTTGATTGACTAATATGGAAAAATAAAAGTCTCCTCGTGATTTTTTTGAGTATAAAGTCTCTTCAAAACTCATATAACTATTTCTTCTCCTAAGCTTATGAACTTGATGCTCAAGAATCAGATACAATGTTTACCCTCAAATATTCTATATATAAGAAGTATGGAACTAGTGAGGGCGTTTATATCTGTCACACGGTGACCTCTCCAGCTCCATCCCTGTCACTGCTCACACGCAGCCACACAGCACTGGTGGATTACCTGCCAGCCTCTCAAATATTATGTCCTTGTACTTCTACATCACCACATTGTATCTCCCTAAAATGTCTATCGCCCAATAAAACTTCTGTCATTTCCATTCACTCTTTACCTTCAGTCACCATCCACCTCTTTGAGAAGATTAACTCTCTGCTAAATGCTCTTGTCATTACTACCCTGTCATTTTGTCTACATCATGCATAATACCTGTTAGGCATAGGTACTCATTATTTGCCTGTTGGCCTTCCTGTCCTGTCAGTGAAACTCCAAAGGTAGTAATGCTGTCTAGCAGTTGATTTATCAATCTATTTTAAATTAGCAACAATGAAAAATATGTAGATATGACCTTTTGTATGCTTGCTAAAAATGGCATTTTTTCCAAAATATTTTAATATTAGAATTAGAATTAGAATTAGACAAAATCTTGCAAGTTTATTCTTACAGATGCGCACAAATGATGTCTGAAAAGGAATATGATGCACACGACTAGAAAGATAAGGGAAGAGTTGGTGCAATTGTCTTAGAAATTGGGCTGATACACACGAAGGCCTCAAGAAATACTCAGTGTGCACAATCTCATAGGTGCTTTCAGAACCAAAAGCACGGCAAGATACTTCACTGCCTTGATTAAAAACTGAAATATGCAAAATTAAAATAGTCTACTTACTTAGTATGAATAATCAAATAATACTCAATGTTGAGTGATAGGTTATTAGACAAACCTATCTTTCAATGTGTGCATTTCTGTTGTTTTAATTAGACAGTTTATAATTTCTCAGAAAGCATGTTCTGCATTACAAATGGTAGCTCATCAATGATGGATTTCATCTGCCATTCATCCACTATTTTTTGGTGAGAGCACAATATCTACCTATGGTAATTACATGCGGGTAATTTATTTTTAATATCTTTCAGCTGGTTTGGCTGGAATCTTAAAATAGATAATAATAGCATTGATTTTTGCAACAATGTAATTTTGTTAGACACAAAATGACTGCCTTTCCTGAAATAGTAAAATAACAAAAAAGAATTTTCTAAGGGACTTATGCAAAATTAGCAAAGGAAAATAAGCTATTACATTGTCAGTGCTTATTTTGTCACCCACTTGCTTTTCATCCTTCTAATATTTTTTCACCTACTTTTCAAATAAGTGAAATATTAACTAACATTAATTTCCAAGAAAATTCATATTCAAACATTCCTTTAGGTCTTCTATTTGCTATTTTGTTGTCTTTGTAATGCATAATGCTAATGCTAATCAACATTTTAAAAGGAACAAAATAAAGAGAAGTGATTAGGTCAAATTACTTAAATATGATTGTAAAAGAAGTGAATATGTGACTGCATTAAAGTGATACGTTTGTGTATAATTAATAAAATTAAAACATATTAAATCAAAAATATAAATACTGATCTATTAAGTATGAGAAAACAAGGTAAAATATTACAACATTTGGGCACTTTTTCAGACCTATAGTGAAGCAAACAATTAACATATTAGAAGTGGGTTCATTATTTTCTCTTTATGTTCTTGAATATCTCCCTTGTAATCAGTTGTATTTCTCATCAAATTTATATCCTAATGAATTTCTCTAATCTTTTTCTTTTTCTATATTTTCTCTATCATCAACTTCATCCAGACTTACTATTTACACTAGTAGCAGAGGCAGAATAAAAATCTGATCATTTAACTCCATTTAACTCTCCTCAGTGACTTCCCATTAAATTTAACGCATTTCCTAAAGTCCTATCAGTATTCATAAAATAATCCACGTAATGTCTGTTTATCACTAATCATTATACTCTGTATATACTTTTTTGCTTCTTCTTGAATAACTCAAATATCATGGCATTTTTCAATGTATATCTTCTGACCCCCTTTTTTCTAGACAAATTTTGTTTGCTTTTCATGTCAACTTCTACATTATTTTTTCCTAAATAACCCAAACTTTTATTCTGTTTCTCCCCCTTGTAATACTCAATACCTACCTCTCCAAATAAATTGTAATCTCCATAATAACAGAGACAATACAACAAATACTCCAAACAAAAATTCAACCTTTTTGTTAAGTTGTTATGGTTTATTTACTTTATATTTCTTTTTTTTTTTCTTTTGTCTTTTTGAGACAGGGTCTCGCTATGCAGTTCAGGCTGGCCTTGAGCTCACTTTGTAGCCCAGGCTGGTCTCGAACTCGCAACGATCCTCCTGCTTCAGCCTCCCGATTGCTGGGATTACAAGTGTGAGCCACCACGCCTGGCTTTTTACTTTATATTTCTATTCTGTGAGAAACCTCTAGTCAGTGAACTTCAAACAGTTGGTTAGCTTATGAATGTAGTTTGCCTAGTAATTATTAGCATGTGTGCAATTCTGAATTTTTCTTAGCTTCAGATTCATATGGTTAGCCAGGTGTTTCCTGGATATCTCTAATTGAATCTTTCCAAAAGAATCAAAATCAACATATTTTAAACAAATACAATTTTTTGAACTGGAAAGTAGGATAATTTCTATGGCCCTGCACTTTAAAAGAGGTTTTACATATCAAATCACAACAAGAAAATTTTTAGAATAATTTAAGATTTTATCTTTACAACAGACCAGAATATTCTGTAACTGTGAATATAGATTCAATGACTAACTCTGTGATAAGTTACTTTTCTTGTTGCTGAGACAAAACACGCAACACCCAAAATAAAAGAGAAAAAAAAAGATTTATGTAGCTCACAATTTGTGGTTTTAGTCCATAATCAGCTAGTTCCAAGGTGGGGTGGCGCAGGGCAGAGAGGAACCATTCATGGCAGCAGAACACAGCAAAAGCAAGGAGAGACAAGTCTCTTTGTGACCTTTATATTGTATTGAGTGTATCAAAATTAAAGAAGTGTTGATACAATCAATGAACTGATTCAAGAATCACCCAACATTAATCCGAGCACCCTTAATGCCAGCATTGAACCCTGAATCAATCACACAATCTAGATTCAGCCATCTCTGAAAAATCCCCATCTAAAACTACATGAGGCTTTGGGGGGGACATCTAGATACAAATCATGACAGGAGGATTGAAAAGACTTGCTTTAAAAGGCATGATTTACAGTCATGTCACCTATCCAATATTTCTCCCTCTTCATTTTATAATTTGTTCTTTCAGAGCTTCTCATGATTTAGCATAGTATTAACAAGAGTTGGACACAGAAAAAAGTGTTATATAATTCATATTTTTATTTGAAAATACTTTAATTGATACAATTATATCTAGACATAATATGAGGGAAGCAAGTTCCATAAAGAACTAGCTATTACTCATGGGATATCTGAAATTAATGACAGAAATGATAGTTACTCAAATAAATTGATGACTTTGCAATATTTTTCTCTAATGAAAACGTTATTATATGTTTCCATTACACTGTTTAAATTTGATTTACTTTGAATCTGAGTCTTTTTAAAAATCTGAGCCTTTTAAAATATTTTTATGGTTTTACTTACCAATTATTCCAGATAAAAGTTTTAGTAATAATAAACTAATTTTTCAAAGTTACCTAGGAGTTATGATGATTCACAAATTTTTTTCATGTTAATGTAGATTAGTATTAACATCTATATGACATATTTGACACATGCAAAAAGCATGATTATTGTAATATAATTGGTGGGTTGTTGATATAAAATCAAGAAAAAATTTTCAATTAATAAAATCTAATTATTTAGAAATTGCATTGTATCTCAATCTTACTCTATATGCAAATACTGTTAGTTAGCAATGGAATACCAAGATGGTTGTAATAATTAAATCCTATTATTTTGAATATGTTGCAAACTTTTAGTAATATTAAAACCATGACTTTACATTTTTTGCTATTTTAATATAGCTGCATTTGTCAAAGTAAGCATATATGCTGTGACATTATTAGTTTGACATAATGTTTTAATTATTACACATTTTTCAAGTGAAACTCCACTTATTCTCTCACAAGTGTTACATAGAGTACACTTGTACTTATGTACATGTACTTTCAGGATTTTGTATTAGGAAAAAATCTATCTTACATTTCACTCATTGTTGTGCCTCACTCAATTTGCTCCTCCCCCTGTTTGCTACCATAGAATATCCCAAAATTAATCATCAACTTGCTCCAAGTTCTTTAATAGTGAGGAACTCATCTAAACTAAGAATCTTCAAGAATATTATTCCCTTTAATTTGGAGTCTTACAATCCATTCTTAATTCCAAAGCAGGGTGAATAACAAGTTTTAAGGAAACCATTCCTAATTCATTTTGGTTAGTCCATTTCTCTTCCATCATGTTATTATTTCACTTTTTATAAAAATTATTGAATTATGATTTTAATGTCTTTCTTTGTTAATGATTGTAATCTCATAAAGTAAGACCTGGTGTTTAAAATGTTCACCACTCTGTTTTGTAAACATAAGGCAATGTCTTCCTCACACTATGTGTATACTAAATTGAATTAAATTGATTTGAGTGGAAAATTGCTAGTTGAAAGACAGACCAAGAATAAAATTATTTCTCTAGAAAATGAGCCCATGATTTAAATATGAAAAGCAATGATGAGAAATAATAAAATAAGAAATATGAATATAATACAAGAGGTTAAAATAATTCAAGAAAAAAAAGATGAAGAAAACTCCCAATATGTGATGCATACACTAAGTTTACTAAGAAGCTAGATCTCCTTTCTAGAAAATGTGACTGATATATAGTACAATTATTTTCCACTTTGCCAAGGCAGCAAGAGTACTTTTAAGGTGATTTTAAAAAACCTGTTTTATAACAGGTTGTCAATAATTCAGATAATGAATATTTAGACTGTTCACTCAATGTGAAATTTTGATCTAAATTTACTGCACTGACAGATAAAAACGAAATATGTTAGACATTTTTATAATCTTTGAGTTTTGCACTGTTTAACCTCTGTGGTTCATTCGGTGTCTCAGCATTTAAATAGATGTGTGGGCTTTGGAAAGACATGATCAAAGTTTCTGTGAAATCAGGTTGCTAAGAAAATAAATTACTTAATATTTAAATATCTAAAAATAAATTTTTAAAGTTAGTATATTCACTAATAAAAATCTTTCTTTTACTTAGAATGAAAAATTTTTTCTCTTATATATATGGCATATGAGAGAATAATTAAATTCTTTCCTTAGGGAGTGGACCACGCCCAGCGACCTTCATTCAAACAGGGGAGCCAGGCCTGCGCCGCACTGTGAGGTGAGTTGCAGCTCTCCAGGGCAGGCCCACAAAAATTTGGGACCATGGATTCTGGAGACTGGGTGCTCGCCCAGCCCCTTTAGGCTATTTGACTGGGCTGCAGAAGTTCCGCGGCCTTGGGTGGATGGCGCCCATGACCTTCTATCAGCTGGGGAAGCCAGGCCCACCACGCAAGGGGGGGCCAAGGCCACATAAGTCCCAGTGCCTGAGGGCATGGGAGTGATTTCCAGCACAACCAGGGAAAGCTTTGGAACATTGCTGGAAACATAGAAATATAGGAAAATGATGAAAGACCAAAATGCAATCTCAAACCTCCAGCCCATCCCAAGAAAACCTAGGAGCCATGTACATAGAAGAAAATACTAGACATACACCTGAAATGCCTGAAATGATATCAATTGAAATAAAGAAGCAAATACAGGAAAGTATGAAGGAACTCAAATCAGAAATAATCTCCCAGGTAAAAGAAAAAATGATAAAAGTAGTGAAAGAAATACTGAACACATCTGAAGAAGACACAGCTAAAAAATTGGAGGAATAAAGCAAAAAGATAGAATCCCTGAAATAACATTTTAAGAAACAAACAGAATGCACAAAGCAGATTCAAAGAGATATAAAGGAAATCAAAAACTTATTTGAAAGTTACAAAAACTGCCTCAACAAAAGTGAAGATAGAATCTCAGACCTTGAAGATAAGATTGCAGCTAGTGAACAGGAAAGCAAAGATGTTCTAAAAATAACAAGAAATCAAGAAATAACAATCCAACAGTTGCAAGATGGTGCAAAGAAAAACAACATAAGATTAATAGGGATAAATGAAAAAGAAGAGGACAACACAAATGATATCAAGAGGCTATTTACTAAAGTAATAGCTGGAAATTTCCCAAACATGAGTATGGAAATTGACATACAGATTAGTGAAGCATATAGAGCTCCAGATAGCCATAACCAAAACAAAACTACTCCCAGACATATAATAAACACCATCCCAGAAATCCAACATAAGAACAGAATATTAAAAGCTGTTAGAGAGAAGACAGGTCACCTATAAAGGAAAACCTATCAGAATCACAGCAGACTTCTCAACACAAACAATGAAGTCAAGAAGAGAATGGAGTGAAGTGTTTCAGATACTTAAGGGAAACGACTTCCAACCCAGACTGCTGTACCCTGCAAAACTGTCCTTCAGAATGGATGGAGAAATAAGATACTTCCATGACAAAGAACAGCTGAAGAACTTCATGATCACCAAACCAACCCTACAAAGAATACTGAAAGATACTCTAGATACACATAGGAAAAAACCACTAAGCAAGACAGATGATTAAACAGTGTGGAAAGTTAAGATACAACATCAGAAAGATAACATGTCAACAAGAAATCAGTATATGACAGTTATAACCATTAATGTAAATGGCTGCAATTCACCAATTAAAAGAAACAGACTGGCAGAATGGATCAAAAAACAACATCCAAACATATGCTCTCTATAAGAAAACAATCTAACCCAAAAGGAAATTCATAGACTGAAAGTCAAATGATGGAAAACAATACTCCATGCAACAGGAACTCAAAAATAAAGTGGGGGTACCTATTCTGTTTGCAGACCATGTGAACTTCAAACCAAGAATTGTCCAAAGAGATAAAGAAGGTCACTACATACTAGTTAGGGGAAACATGCAAGACAAAGAGATAACAATCTTAAATATATATGCACCACATTCCAGAGCACCCAACTACACAAAGCAAGTATTAACAGAAATGAAAAATCAAATAGGCAATAACACAATTATAACAGGAGAATTTAACACACCATTGACACAAAGGGATAGATCAACTAGACAGAAAATCAGGAAAGAAATAACAGAGCTGAATCACACCTGTGAACAAATGGATTTGATAGATGTATACAGAGTGTTCCATCCAACAACATCAGAATATACATTCTTCTCAGGAGTACATGGGACATTCTCTAAAATAGATCATATACTAACCCACAGAACATATTTAACTAAATGCAAAAGAATTGAAATTATTCCACGCATGTTATTGGATCATAGCACCATAAAACTGGAAATTAATAATAAAAGTAACTGCAAAACCCCCAGAAACACATGGAAAACATTTTACCACAGTGATATATGTGTACCCATGTTTATAGCAGCACAATTTTTAGTAGCCAGATCTTGGAAACAACCTATTTCAAAAACCTTTAGTATCATAGGCTTGATAACACAGAAGAAATTATCAGATTCCTAGAAATATATGAACCATCAAAGCTGGATCAAGAAGGTGTAAAACTGCTGAATAACCCAATTTCTATTAATGAAATTAAAAACATAATTAAGTCCTTACCAACAAAGAAGATCCCAGGCCCAGATGATTCTCTGTGGAATTCTACAAGAAATACAAAGAAAATTTAATACTGACACTCCTCAAACTCTTCAATGAAATTGAAAGGGGAGCAATTCTCCCTAAGTCATTCCTGGAAGCAAATATCACTCTAGCACCAAAAACCTGAGAAAGACTCAATTTAAAAAGAGAACTACAGGCCAATCTCCCTAATGAACATAGATGCAAAAATTCTCAATAAAGTACTGGCAAACAGGATGCAGCAAATCATCAAGAAGATTATACACTATGACCAAGTGGGATTGATCCCAGGCATTCAGGGATGGTTCAACATATGTAAATCAATAAATCTAATCCACCATATCAATAGAGCCAAAGTAAGAATCACATGATCATTTCTATAGATGCAGAAAAAGCATTTGATAAGATCCAAAATTCATTCATGATAAGAACCTTACAGAGAACTGGAATAGATTGTCTTTACCTCAATATGATAAAGGCCATCTACAACAAACCAACAGCCAGCATCATATTAAATGGGCAAAAACTGAAAGCCTTTACCTTAAAATCAGGCACAAGACAAGGATGTTCCTTATCACTTCTCTTATTCAACATAGTACTGGAAATACTAGCCAGAACAATTAGACAAGAAAGAGAAATAAAAAGGAGTAAACATAGAAAAACAGGAAGTTAAATTATCATTATTTGCAGATGACATGATACTCTACATAGAAGACCCCCAAAACTCCATTGAAAGACTCCTAGATATAATAAATAAATTCAGCAATGTAGCAGAATACAAAGTCAATATTCAAAAATCAATAGCATTACTTTACAATAACAACAAAATCACTGACAGAGAAATAAGAGAAGCCACACCCTTCACACTAACATCCAAAAAAATGAAATACATAGGAATTAATCTAACAAAAGAAGTAAAAGAGCTATACAGGGAAAATTATAATACCCTGAAAAAAGAAATAGAAGAGGACCTCAGTAAATGGAAAGACATCCCTTGTTCATGGATAGGAAGTATAAATATTGTAAAAATGGCCATTCTTCCAAAATTGTTATACACATTCAATGCAGTCCCAATAAAAATACCACTAACATACCTCATAGATCTAAAGAAATGACTCCTAAAATTCATCTGGAACCAGAAGAGACCTAGAATTGCAAAGGCAATTCTAAGCAGCAAAGCCAAGGCAGGAGGCATCACAATCCCTGACTTGAAGTTATACTACAAAGATATTGTAATAATATCAATATGGTACTGGAATAAAAACAGACCTGAAGATCCATGGAATAGATTAGAAGATACAGCTACAACTATAAACACACCCAACCACCTTATCTTTGATAAAGGGAGCAAACATGTTCACTGGAAGAATGATAACCTCTTTAATAAATGGTGTTGGAAAACTGGCTATCCATATGCCAAAAACTAAATCTAGAACCATGTCTATTACCATGTATTAAACTAAAATCTAAATGGATCAAAGATCTAAATACTAAAACAGAAACACTAAGTATGTTGGAAGACAAAGTAGGTAAAAATCTTGAAGAAATAGGGGTAGGTCGAGAATTCATGAACAAGATCCAAATCACAGGGAAATACTTCCCAGAAGCAATAACTGGGATCACATCTTATTAAAGGGTTTCTTTATGTTGAAAGAAATCTCCAGCAGAGTGAAAAGAAAACCCACAAACTGGAAAAAAATCTCAGTGAACTGTCCCTCAGACAAAGGATTTGTCTAGAACTTAATAAAGAATTTTTTAAAAAATCAAACTGCTGAAATCCAAAGACCCAGTCCAAAAATGGCCATCCAAGATGAACACACAGTTCTCAGATGGAGAAATACAAATGGCAAATAAATACATAAAAAAAAGTTCATCATCATTGGTCATTAGAGAAATGCAAATTAAAACCACACTGAGATTCCATCTCACTCCAGAAAGAATGGCCAGGATCAACAAAACTACCAACAACAAATGCTGGAGAGGCTATGGGGATAAAGGAACTCTTCTGCACTGTTGGTGGGAGTATAGACTTGTGCAGCCACTGTGGCAGTCAGTCTGGAGATTCCTCAAAAAAAGCTGGGTTTAGAAGTCCCATTTGACCCAGCTATTCCACTGCTTGGCATATTCCCAAAAGAACTGAAAGCATCATACCACAGTCATATATGTGCACCCATGTTTATAGCAGCACAATTTGTAATAGCCAGGTCTTGGAAACAACCTAAGTGCCTATCAACTGAGAAAGGGATAAAAAATTGTGGTACTTTTATACAATGGAGTACTACTCATTTATAAAGAATGATCACATTGAGATATTTATAAATAAATGGATGCAACTTGAATCCATACTCATAAATGAAATAAATCAAACTCACATGTATAAATACCATATAGTCTCCCTAGTGTAAGAAACGGTAAGAGTACAAAAGTTTTTATGGTAATCATGGTTCCCATTATATTGCTTTGAAGTCTTATGTTTTCATTCATTGGTTGGAATGGTTTTATTCTGTTTATTTAACTTAATATATGTGATGATGTGAATAGTTACTTTGAAGAAAAGACAATACTGCAGCCATTGTTGATTTGATATCATCTTGTTCTGAAGTCCTACCATGCTCTTGTTTTTCTATTACCATTGGATCTAGCACGTTGTGTCTTATTGTATTTTAATATGTATGATAGTATAAGCAAATTTTTTATGGCAAATGAGATAATATAGTAGCCATTGTCCATCTTCAGTTATTTGCTTCAGAATGCCTTGCAATACTTTCATTGTCTTGAGTGGTTTTATTCTATTTTGTTATGTTTGACATTATTGTGTGTAAAGCTAAGCTCAACTATTTCAAAGAAAGAGACATTATGATAGCTACTGTTAATATACAATTGTCTTGTTGTGAAATGCTGTGTTGCTTACATTGTTCTGTAGTGATCTGCTTAGATCTGTCCTCTTTTGTTTTATTCTCTTATAATAAAAAAATTTAAAAAAGAAATGCCCACACTGCAAAAATTGTCATACAGATTTCATGCAATCCAAATCAAAATACTATTAGAATATCTCACAGAACTAGTGAAAATATTACTAAAATTCATTTGAATGCAGAAGAGAACTAGAATACAAAAGGCAATTCCAGACAACAAAGGCAAGGCAAAGGGTATCATAATCCCTGACTTGAAATTATACAATAAAGTTAGTGAGATAAAAACGGTATGATAATGGTGAAATAAGAGACCTGAAGATCTCTGGAACAGACTAGATAATACAGGTATGACTACAAAGACACTCAGCCACTTTATCTTTGACAAAGGTGCCAAATGTGCACTGGAAGAAAGATAGCCTTTTTAATAAATAGCGAGGGGATAACTGCATGTATGTTTAAGTGTGTAGGATTGATAACCACATTACTAAGTTTTTGTTGAATCATTGAACAGAACTGTTTGCAGCTTCACTGTTTAAATGTGCACTTAGTATCCTTTAATTTTGTAACTTGAACAACTATTTCTAAGAGGACAATATATAATTTATCAACTAGTGATTTCTTACTGTTTTTTTAAAATTCTGTATTATTTCTACCCTTTTTTCTGCTTTGTTTTTTTTCTCTTTAAATAAAATTTTTTAAAAAATCTTTCCTTAGGGATGAAATATGACAACAAGTTTTTTTTACTTTTGCTGCAATTTATTTTCTTGTTGAAAGAATTAAACCTAATACTACAACCATTGTCTCTTTAACACTTTTTATATTGTAAATTATTTTTAGTAGTCATTACAGCATCTATGTTGCTTATTTGAGATGTAAACTTGAAAAAAATACTGGGACCCTATGCACTTGCAAAGACAAATTCTAATTTGGCTCATGGTTTCATGGTATTCCATTCATAGTTAGATGACTCATCTAACTATGCTGAAACATCATAGTAGAAAAGTCTGAAAGAGCAAAGATGGTGAGTTAGACAGCTGGGAATCAGGCAGGCGAATGGTACCAGAAAGGATCATGTCAAGGAGCAGTATTCAAGATCACACTTCCTAACCCATGCAGATATACCTCAAAGTGTATTTTATTAATCCCTTGAGAAGTTTTAAATTAAATTGACAGATCACAATTAATGGATCTAAAAACTAAACTAAGTTGAACTCTCTGAAATGATGTACACCAATATATTGCACATTCCCATTTTTCTCAGTAAATACACAAGAAACTCAGCTTCAGACATTGTCCTGCAGAGTATGGTAGGAAAATTTAATGCATACAGTAGCAGCAGGTTGTATCCTTCAGCTACCTAAAATCCCAGTCATCCCTTTCTTCAAACAGAAAAGCTACACCAAAGATGGATGGACATCATCATTTGCACACTTCTGAAAATGGAGCCAAGCACAGAGATATCTGTCTATTCATCTGTTTGACATTATGAAATTTACTTTATTTTGGTATTTACTTATGATGTGTTCAATAAGTTTGTATTTTGGTGAGTCAATCTTTGCTTGAACTTCATAAAAGTACTCTAGTGCAAAGTCTCTGTACATTATGCTTTATCAAATAGAAAAAATGTAAAACTTTTATTTGTAAGAATTATTTCAATACTTTCAAATCTGGACTTTTAAGAAATAACAATATGAAAGAAAATAATGGTTTGACAAAAGTTAGTGAATAAAATAATGCCATAAATATTTCTTGGGAATAATGGTGAGATGGCAAACTCAACAGAGTCAATCCAAAATCTAGAGTTACCATGTGGCAATGTGATCATATATGTAGATTCATCCTGTTTTTGAAGAATAAGTAAAATATATTTCCATTTTACCAGGACCTTTATCCATCTTTAATATGTCAGGCACTGGGGTAGAAGCAGGAAGTACCACAAAGTTCAGACTGACATGGTCCCTGACTCAAGAATCTCATAGAATATGTCACAGTTGAAAGTTATAGGATAAATGAGAGAGAATAATAAAGCACATAAACTACTCTGAGCAGTCAGAGAAGATGCTTACCTAGCTGAGACTTGAAAACTATACAGATATTAACCTGAATGGTGTTGAGAAGTCTGAAAAAGTGTCCAGTTCATGGAAACAGAATGAGTAAAAGGTTAAACTGAAAAGAAATTTTCACTTATACATGACCAGCAGGTTCCTTATTCTGAATGTGGCTGGGCTTCAGCAAAATTCTGTAGTAAGCTGTGTGTCTAAATTTTTCCCTCTATATTTTCTACACATTTCTGTTTCATATTATCTATTTCAGTATGTTTGGTGTTAAGTCTATCAATTCCATGGGTAATAGTAATAAAAGGAAGACTTCGGTATGAAGGCATTATATAATCTGCAAAAGAATGACATACTAGAAGAGAAATGTCATGCCCTGAGGATTTTGAGACTATGAGGTGTCACATAAATCAGTGAAAAACACAGAAAGAATATATTCAGAAAACCTCAAAAGTGAACAATCAAATACATTAGCAATATTTTCTAAACTTTATAATTTACTTTTCTAAATTATAATTTTTGAGGAAGATAGAAAATGAATGCCAATTCTCTATAAAAACATATAAATTACTGTGGATTTACTTTTATATATCCATCTCTAGATTGTAATACTTTAAAAATATTACAATTTTTAAAGTTACAGTCTTTCTATTCATTATTGTATTTTTACGTCCTGTAAAAACTAAAACAATTTAAAATATTATTATTTTTATGAATGCTACTGTGAAAAATAAACTGATCAATTATCGCCTCTGAACTTAATATTTCACACATTATATCCAAGATCTCTCCATTTAGATTCTGCAAAGTCAATTTACCCATTCTCCAGTTTTTATAGAAATAAGTACTGAAAGCTTACTAGCACATTTCATGAATTAACATTTCAATTTTACATGGTGAACTTCTTGTTCAAAGGTGCTTTCAATTCTACTTATAGATGGCTTTCTTCTTTATTTTTTTTAAAAACCATACCAATAGGACTTTTAGATGGAGCAGTAAAAAAAGAAGAAGAAGAAGAAGAAGAAGAAGAAGAAGAAGAAGAAGAAGAAGAAGAAGAAGAAGAAGAAGAAGAAGAAGAAGAAAGTTTACCTAAAGGAATAGCAACAATTTCTCAAATATAAGAAGGGACGTGATTCATATCCATGGATCCATACCAATTAAGAACAAAGAAATCTAAATAAATTCTAAATTTATTACAAAGAGATCTTTATCAAGATATGCTATGATCAAGTTGTCAAAAGTCAAAGGTGAAGAAAATTTTGACAAAAGCAAGAGAATAATAATATTACATACAAACTGACTCCCGTAAGACAGTCAGTAGAATTCTCAGCAGAATCTTCACAGGCCAAGAAATAATGGGATGATATATTCAAAGTGCTGAAAGAAGAAAATGTGCTCACTGAGGATACTATGGCAGGCAAAATTTCCTTCAATATGAAGGGGATACAAAGACTTTTCCAGATAAATTTAAACTGAGGAAATTTATCTCCACTTGGCTAAATTACAAAGATTGTTTCAGAAAAGTCTTCAATTTTAAACTAAATGACACCAAACAAAATAAAAATATGTGAAGATATAAAACTCACTTGTAAAAGAAAGATTTGGTCAAATTCAGAATACTGTAATGGAAATGCCAAATCGTGTTTAACTCTTGAATAAAACAAGACAAATAATGACAGCATAAAAAAAGAATGAAAAAGGGTATAAAATACCAAAAGGCCAGAAAAAAATAACAAATGCCATTAAAAAGTTCTTATTTGTTAGTAATTTTAAATATAAAAGGATTAAATTTATAATAAAAACCGTAAAATGTCTGAAAATATTAGCATTCAAATATACACTATCTACAAGAGATAAAGTTTAGCTTTAAGGACACATAGTCTAGAAGGAGAATAGGGAAAATGATATTTCATGTTGCTGATAGCCAAAAAAAGATAGGTATAACTATATTTATGCCACACAAAATTGAGTAAAAAAGCTGCCGCAGTAGAGAAAGACTGACATTATATAAGGATAAAATGTCAAATTTTCAAGAAGAGA
This sequence comes from Hydrochoerus hydrochaeris, assembly GCA_004027455.1. NCBI lineage: Eukaryota > Metazoa > Chordata > Mammalia > Rodentia > Hydrochaeridae > Hydrochoerus > Hydrochoerus hydrochaeris. The sequence continues at coordinate 62,643 of PVLA01004944.1, read as the reverse complement.
TAATGTATTTTTAACATTGAAGAAGATACTAAAAGAAGATAAAATTAGGGCCAAATACAGAAAAAATAAGGAATTGTAATACTTCATTTTCAGCAATGGAGAGAACATCTAGACAGAAAAACCAATGGGAAAGCATCAAACTCGACTGCACATTAGGTCAAATTAACAAATATATACAGAACATTTAATCTATTATGGTCTATATCTGGGTGTCCCCACAAAGCCTCATACACTCAGTATATGAGGTTTTTTGAAAGGTAATTGGATTATTGTGGTATCATAGTTGACCTGCAGTTAGGATACTACTGGTCTGGTTGGAAGAGTTAGGTCACTGGGGATGTGACCTGGAAAGGTGTGTTTTTCTTTCCCATTCATCCCTTCTCTTTCTGCTTTCTATGGATCATGACAAGGGCATCTCTCCTGCTCCACCTTGCTTTCCTTCCTTGGAGCTGGCCAGTGACTAAACATATGAGCCAAAATAAACCTGAGCCAAAGTAATGGATGTTTGATATTGTGTCCCAACTACAAGAAAGTGACCAAGCCGCCATCCAAGTGCAAGACTGCATGCTGTTCTCAAGCACATGAAGTATATTTTCCAGGCCAGATGGTATGTTAGGCCAACAAAACAAGTCTTAAACTTAAGAAAATTGATATTATGTCAGGTAACCTTTCTAACTACATGGTAGGAAACTACAAATCAATTACAGCAGGAAAATTGGAAAAGCTACAATACTGTATGTGGACATTTTTCAATTTCCTCTGTTTTCATGACTCAGTATTGGTAGGTTACATGTTTCTAAGAATCTATCTAAATTTAGATTATCCAACTTAATAGTGTTAGTTTCTAATTACTCCTAGTAGTCACAGTTTATCATTTCAAAAATAATTCTTAAATTCTTTGATCTCTTCTGACGTTTTCTAGTCTTGATTTCTGCTATTTATTATTATTTCTTTATCCCTATTAACTTTGGCCTTAAATTGTTATTCTAATTTTAGTTCTCCAGTTGTTGAGGTATAAGTGTAGATTAGTTGAAGCTTTTTGTTTATTAATCTATACATTTGGCACTATTAAATTCCCTCTTAGAATTCCTATTACTTCATTTCCAAAGTTTTGCATACTGTAGTTTCAGGTTTTCTGGTTACAAGATTTTTTTTGGTGCTAGGAATTCAATCTAGGCTGTTAACCCAGAGTTGTATCAACCTCATCCCTTTTTATTACCTCTCCATTTTTTTTTGAACCAGTATGTACCACCACAATCAGCTTGTCCCAAAATATTTTAAAGTTTGTTTCATTTTCATATTTGATCTGTTGGTTTCTCAGCAATGTTCTATAAATTCAAAGCAATGCCAATCAAAAAGGCATTTACCCTAAGGTAACATAAATAACTGAAGCAAACTGGAAAAAGCATAAAGCTGGAGACAACAGATTTCTTTATGTCAAATCATGTTATGAAATTACCGTAATAAACAACATATATGTTATTGACTTAGAAACAGATACACAGTGCAGTGGAATAGAGTGATGATTCAATGAGAAAGCCCATGCATATCGATCAACCCAATTTCCAACAGAGTACCAAGACTACACCATAGAGAAAGCATAAGCTCTTCAATAGGTAGTATATGAGCAATTAGGATACACACATGACAAAGAATAAAACTGGTCTTCCTTTTTTACCCAACACACAAACATTAGCTAAACCTGATTACATATTTAATCACAATATTTGAAGTCTTAGAAAAAGTATGGGAAAAGGCTTCCTGACTATGCAGTGAGTAGATATGAACTGGATATGACACCAAAAGTATGATCAATGAAAGCAAGAATGTAGTTTGGATTACTTCAAACTAACATATGCTGTGTTGCAAAGGAAATAACTAACTAGATTAAATTAGCATTTAGAGTAAGAGAAAATATATTTAAGTCATTTATTTGTTAAATGGTTAATATACAAAATGTACAAATTTGTATGTAACCAAATAGCCAAAAAAAATTCTAACTCAAAAGTAACCAAAGGATTTAAATAGATATTCCTCCAGACAAATGTCTAACAGACTTAGGAAAATATGCTTACCATCACTGAATAACAGGTAAATGATCATCAAACTCACAATGAGGCCACCTCACATCTGCTAGGAAGTGTGTGAGAACACACACCTGTAATCTCAGTGTCCAAGGAGTCTGAGGGAAGGAAAATGACAAGTTCAAGTCCCACTTGAGAAACTTAGCAAGAGCTTATCGCAAAAGAAACAATAATTTGATCAGATCCAGAGATGTAAGTCAGTGTTATTTGGCCTCCTAGGTTCAATAGCCATCTCCCCCTCTGAAAAAAAAAAAAAAGAAAAAAACAATAGAGTTGAGGATATTGAAAAAGTATACTATGAAATGTAAGTTAATATAGAAACTATAGAACACAGTATGGAAATTCATCAAAAATTGAAGATAGAATTACCATATGATCTAATGCTTTCATTTCAGTGTATAAAGCCAGTGGAATGGTAATTAGGATGGCAGAGAGACATCTGAATTATCACCTCCATTACAGTACTAGTCACAATTCCCAAGACATAGAAACTACCTAAATCCTAATATGTACATACAGTAGAATATTATTGAGCCTTAAAAAGGAGATAAATTCCATGTTTATGACAACATGGATAGACTTGGAAAAATTATATTAACTAAAGCCAGATATGGAAATACAAACACTGTGTGATCTAAAATATTCAAACTCATACAGGCAGAGAATAGAATGGTGCTTATCAGCGCCTGGGAGTAGATGGTAGTCAAAGGGTACAAAGTCTTAGTTATGCAAGATTAATAAGTTCTGATTCACGGAGATGTAATTATGAAGTGCACAGAGCATTTATACAATAATTCAACCCAATACTAAAAGAGACATTCATTTGTTCGTGCCTGAACATTAAACTAATGGGTGAAAATGGGTGAATGAATAGTAACCAAATTATAAAATGTACTTTTAGAATCAGTCTGGCCAATCACCGGTCATCAGAAAATACCTGAGATTTCCTTCTAAGATAGAATGAAGTACTTAATACTTTCTTCCCAGTTCTTGTAAAAACTGTTTACAACAAAACAAAAAAGCGTATGATCTAAAGCCCCTATATTTCCACTTTCCAATGTTTTTTGTAATAGTTTTAAGGAAAGATTTTTTTTTTTCTAAAAAGTGGCTCAATATCCTATAACTTCTGGATCCATTCTTCTCTCAGACAGCAACATTTATACTCCCCGTCAAGAGCTGTGAGCTTCTTTTCTGCCTGTGTCTTTAGAGGAACACAGGTGCAGAAACTAACCAAGCTAAGACAAGTAATAGCTCCATTTAACAGCTCACTTATGGCGGCCGAGAATAAGAGCAGGGCCATTGTTTCAAGCACTGACCCTGAAGTTAGCAGTGAACTCTTCAGGACGCTATTAAAAGTTGTTTGACACTGTGGCTACATTTTGTTTCCTATATTTATTTAACCACTGATGCTACTACCAGAATTTCTACTAAACAGGAATCATATGTTGGAAAAATTGAAGTGATGGAGGCAGTGGATTAAAGGAGAAGAAAACAGATAGCAAAAATAGGAAAGAAAGTAATTATGAATTAAGATTTTTGAAGAAAGCAGTATTGTAAATTGTACGAAAATGCAGTTTTTCTTACGGAGAATATCACAGGCTCTTGAAAGTTGATTGCAAATGTCTTTAAAATATATTCTTTTTCCAAAAAGCTTAAAGAATTACTTTTAAAATTTGTTAGAAATATGAAGATTAATAAAAGTATTCTCAATATTAATGATACAAAATTCAGGAAGTGCAAGGACAAAAACTAAAAAGAAGAAAGGAAGGGAGGGAGGGAGGGAAAGAGGGAAAGATAGAGGGAGGGTAAAAAAGAAAAGAGAAAGAAAACTTTGAACTCCCATTTTAATACTCAGATTTAATCTTACTAAAGTCAAACAAAGTCTTGAATCATTTTTACTCATATTCCCAGCATTAAAAGATAGTTAGATTTTTGACTATGGATATGAAACATAAAATCATTTTTCAAAATTCTGTTTATTCTCTCTGTTCCCAAATCTCATCTGCACCAGAGATCTGTATTTCTTTGTTTTTCTCACTTTTCATAAAGACATAAAATATCATAATTATTTGCACATCTTCCCTTTCATATTTAATACAGTGTCTTTCAAAATAATCTTTGGAAATAAGCCTATTATTTTTTGGATCAAAAAGATATAATTTCTTGAAGTGACTCACTATAGTTTAAATTGAATATTTATCTGTTAAATTTAAATGTCCATAATTTCCAAAAGCAATTTCAAGGAGCTCCTTCAAGATGACCTAATTTGACCAAACTCAAATTAATCTCTGAATGGTAATGCTTTTTCAATAAACAGTAAAATAGTCTGGTTGATTTACTGCTTTTGGTTTTGTGAACTAAAAAAAAAAAAATCAGTCCTTTAACCTAGAATTCCAAGAGATTGGTAACCAGTATGTGACAAGTGCACCATGCTCTTCAACTAATGCCTGATATTAATGAAGACTATTTTAATAAACAATTTGTTATTTAAATCTCAGCTACTAATACATAAGTGTAACAAGATAGATATATCAATATGAAAAAACATCATAATATACAATAAAGAAAACAAAATACATTCTTTCAAATGGTTGCAGTTTTATCTTTTTTAACTTTCATGAGAAATAACTGATAACCAGAGTAGTGCCTGAAGGGCTCAATTTTCAGGAAGTTGCATTTGTGATTTCAGCTGCTGCAGGTCAATGACAGACACTCAAGCTGAAATTACAGCACTATAAAGCTGTTGACGCACAACTCAACTTTATAACCCTCACGGTCTAAGCAAGTACATCAGTAAAAGTGTTAACCAGTTTTATTCTCCTTTGTTGACACTGCTGTCAGTGTCAACAAATATAATATAATATTTTGGCACTCCTAAAAAGTCTTCACTTTTTAATTTTTGGTGCCAATTTTTATTTGACTAATAATGATTATTTTTTATAGATATACATACATGTAAGGCATCTTACTGGAACTTTCATGTGTTATTCATGGCTTACCGATAAACAAAGTAAACTCACAAGAGATAATTAACTCACCTAAATCCTCAAGTCCCCCCACAACATTTACACCTCAATTTGAATTGCTCTGTTAGACTGAAAACAATTTTAGGTTATAATCCTTTTCCTCATAAACTAATCCCTTAAGTAAGAGGCAATAGCATCTCTTGGACAGAAATAAAGATTTTATGGCTCCAGCCTAGCCATTTGCAATCAAAGCTTCATTTTAGCAAAAGTCTCACAAGTCTTATGTACATTCAACTTAACAGTATATAACTGAGGAATTTCTGATGAACTTTATGGATCCCCTTTATCTCTTCAGTGAAGTAAAATCAATGATTTATTTGAAAATATATACAAAGACATTTCAGCGCTCACATTTCCAGCTGTAACACACAGTATTTAAAAGCATTTTGTGAAAAAGCAACATTATAGAAAGCACTGCTAGAAAATAAAACAGTATTAGATTTCTCCAAATCAAAATTTATGTTTCATCATGTTCAAATCTCAACAGCAAGGTTTCATCAGCAGAGGTAATTACATTGACTATCATGTTTTATTTCAAAAATCAGTTAAATTCTTTACCATTTATTTGTCCCTTCAATCATTCAACAAATATTTGCTGGATATTAACGATGTTTTCCCCAAATTTTAGCTAGCAACAGAAGTACCTACAGAATTGGTTAAGATAAATTCTTGGGCCCCAGTCCCAGTGTTTCTAACTCTGTATAGTTCTATTACTTTGGTGATGGCAATTATACTACTGCAGAGAGCTCACTTTGAGAACCACTGGCTCTAAAAATGGTACACATTTTCCTAGGTATTTTAGGGCCTATAAAGATGGATGATATGCTATGTGTTTTTCTAGAATCTTACACATTGATTAGGCAGCTTCAAGTATACAAAAGTATGTAAGGTCAAAAGTGATCCTCAAGATTACAAAACAATACAATAGTATTCAACATACATGTGTCTCACTTCCACCTGAAGACTGAAATTGAACTGGGGGAGCAGACAATGTTGTGCTGGCAAAAAACTGTGGATAAAATTCAGATTCCTAGAATTTTACAGGAAAGAATTTCTCAAGATAAAGAATCATAGTATAAACTAATAGAAATATAGCAATACAAAAGAAAAGCTACTTATTCCAGTAGGTTTTTAATAATAGGAAATAGAAAATATGTTTGGAAAAAAGGATTGCAGAAACATAATAAAAAGTTAATTTAAGCACACTAGAGTTTTATTAAAAAGGATGGTCCTATTTAAATATTTTTGCAAGGTAGAGATATAATCAATTGCTTATATTAGGAAATTTAATTTATGAATTATCTTAGTTAAACTACTGCAGTTAAAACGTTCCACAGATAAATTATTAAAGTTTTATACATGGGGTTTCTCAATACCACAAGTCTTGCTCTTTCCATTTCTCCAGTTTGTATATTTTTAGAGGTGAAAGAAATGACAGTAAATGTAGCAAGTCTGGAAGCAGAATAGACAGAAGGATGAGTAGATATGGGGATAAATGGACCAAGGGATGGGGACGATGGAATATGGAGGAATAAAGGTAAGAAAATAGAAAAGATCATGAGGAAAAGTATGTAACCTTAAGAAGGGAAAACTAAACGAAAATACTGATGGGGAACTTCATGATATATAACACTAAATAGACTGAGAAGGTCAGTGGCACAGTGGCTACCCGAGTCATGGGAAGTTACCTGAAAGAAAGGGGAAAAAGAAGAGAAGAGGTGAAGTCATAGATCAACTCTAAATGTAAAATACACAGATCAAAGAAGCTGTTCATCTGAAAGAGCCTCTGATTTTTAGTAAAGTATAACAGAAGGACATCTGGAAAGGACTGAATGTGTCAACAGTAAATAATGGAAGAATTTTTAGAGATTAAAATAGTAGTTTGCCCAATAGAAGAGACCAAGTAACACTCACTCATATAAATTTCCTACATTTCAAAGCATTGTGTTCCTATTATTCAGGCATTTGTTTAAAATATAGGTTGTTACATCCAGTGGTCTGGAGTCTAGTGGTTCACCGACCACCCTCACTGTCCCTGTCTCTCTGTCTTTCTGTCTCTATCTCTGTCTCTCTGTCTCTATCTCTCTGTCTCTCTGTCTCTGCCTCTCAGTCTCTCTCTCTCTTGCTCTCTCATGCTCCCACTCTCTCTCTCTCTCTCTCTGAGGCAGAAAGAGAAAAAGGAGTCAGAGAACACCAGAGCAAAGCAAAAACCTTTGCACTGCTTTCATGCATTGCAAGCAGTACAAAGCCGCTCTGGGGAAGGAGTTGAACCTCTCAGAGCTGAGATACCACTGAGTGTGGGCCAGCAGCCCTGCCCTTATAGTTAGGGTCCCATCCCCTCACTCCCTTGAAGGGTCACTACTTGATTTGTTACTAAACCTGTAAGTAGATCAACAGGGGAATTAAGAAGGGAAAAGTTTGTTTTCTTGTTTGTTTGTTTGTTTGTTTCATTTAGGGAGAAGAAGTAACCTACTAAAGGAGGAGCTTAGGGGCAACAGCTTAGCTACACAAAGCCACATGTCAAAACTACAGACTGTCAGCTCTGCTGTTTGCTGCTTGCTGAGATGCAGAGGCCTCTTAAAAGCACTAAGACCTTAATCTGATCCTACCTAAGAATACCACTGTCCCTACAAGGGGAACATCCATAATCTAAAAATTCAAAGGCTGGGAAGAAAAAAAAAATGTGGTAGAATAAAGACCAGCATCAAAACACAACCTTTATAAAACCTGGAATCAAGACACTCAGAAAAGAGCATCTTAGGTGAAGAAAAAAAGTAGAAACTTGCAACTAAGAAAGAACCAACAGCAAAACTGGAAACTACTAAGAAATTGAAGAAAATGAGGACTGCACACATAGGAACAAAACAGTGTAGAATGCTAACCCTGGCTCCCACTCACCTACAGTAACCTTGGAAAAGGCCAGCAGCCCCAGAGAGAAACAATAGGTCAGACTAAGTTAATCTCAAGAGAAGACCATGATTATTGTAAACTGCAGAAACAACATGGAGTTTAGCTGAAAGTAACCTCTTCTACAAGTCAGGATAGAGTTGAAAAACAAATCCATTGCAGCGTCCACCATATTTAAGAATGATTAATCAGGAGCCATGCCAAAGTCACTCCATGACCCACCTAGACACACCCAGAAGTACGCTTTATTAGTCCCCTCAATGACTCCCAAATCAATCAAGTTGATTTAATGAACTTTAGCCACCATAATGATGCCTCAAGTGGAAAATTCTATAAATCCTGAGACATTGCAAGATCAAAGTGTTTTAGTCAAAATGAAGGTTCTGAGTACAGAGCAGCAAACCCTGTTAGACAAATGAAGATGTGAGAGGCAGAGAATATCTTTGTCAAGGGCCAGGTATCTTCACCAGAAGGGAGTGAAACCCCAAACTCAAACCCCCAGGTTCATTGAGGAAGAATAAGGACATAGAGTGTTGCTTTGAGCAGATATTGGCACTACAGTGAACATGAACTGGTTGATTAAGATCCCCCAGAACTAGTATAGCCAACAAAGTTATTTAAAAGAGTTACAGAGTTAGAATGGTTTTAGGTACTTGTTTACTCAAAGAAAGATTTCTTTTTCCCCCTGTAAGGCTACACAGAGGAGATACTTTTTCTGCAAAGGAATAGTACACAGTCTTGCTCATTTTTACAGAATATAGAAGCAGTAGCCAGGGATCACAGAGCAGTAAGATAAAGTGAAAACAGAAGACTCAATGTGCACAAGCAGAGATAAAATCAACTTTGTGAGACAAGCAGGAGGTATTTTTCAGAGCCAATTGCAGGGAACAAATGTCCTCTAGATTTCTTCTGATAAAACTTTGGCATTTAAATTGAACTTTGAATTTCTACACTATGAAATGGCATATATAATGTCACTTACTTCAGAGAATCCAACAAATTTGCAGCAAAGGGATTTTTAAGACAAAACCTGATGAGCATGAAGTAACAGCAAAGGAAACAGAAGATGAACAAGAGAACAGGTGATTGACACTGAATATTCAAGAAAACCAAACCTTAGTTCAGCAAAGGAAGAAAGCTAAAAATAGTGTAGTTTCTACCACAGGCTAATAAAAATTTTGTGGGTCTATAATATCTAACACCTCTACAACCAGGGACCAAGAAGCAAAAAAGAAAAGATAAGAGGCAGATTTTTGAGAAGCATTTAGATTGTCATTTCTATTTCTGGAGAAACAGTTCACCTCCCATTTCTCCATCTCCATTATGTTTTCTGTAGATTTATCCATTGGAAGTGACATACTGAAGCACCTCTGAGATAGATCATTGTAGGTAAAATTGAGGATCTGGGCTTTATACTAAAAATAGAAGTGAAAATATAGGAGGGATCTCTCCTATGACTGGGGTTTTTAAAAGGTGATAAACTTATTAGTCTCCTCAGAAAATGTTAAGAGATTTTCTCTGAGGCATCTGTGAAAGAGAAATGACTGAAATATAAGGACATGAAGACACTTTAACAAATTTTCAACCTAGATTACATTACTTAGAAAAAATGTTTCTCAATAGTGGTATCACTACCATTTTAGACTGCACAGTTCTTTGTTGGGCAGAGGGAGTTGCAGTCTCACATATCATTAGTTGCTTTGTGATATACTCAGTTTCATCTCTTTTGAGATGTCAGTAGCACTTACCTCCTCATGAAAATCAAGTGTGTTCAGACATTATTAATTATCTTCTTAGAAGCAAAAATCCCTCTTGGTTTTAAGCAACCTTGCCTTGGAGTAAAGTGGCAATCCAAGTATCTCGCCTCATAATTTCTAATCCCATATATTTATAAATATCAGCTATATGGAGAAAATCTCCCTACATGGGAAATAAAGACAAAAATAAAAGACACAACAAATATAACAGAGGAAACTGACTATAGAAGAAGTTTTCAGAGTAGAAAATATTATTTGTAAAATAAAAACACTGCAACAATACAACAGTCACAGAGACTTTAAATGCCTTTACAGAGAGAACAAAAATGTGTTCATGGAAGTTAGAAGTAACAAAAGAAGTAATAAGTAGAAAATGATTTTTTTAAAAACAAAATTAAGAATATATTAAATATCAGACTCACATTTATAAATATAGTATTGTCTCTCTAGTATAAAAAATAATAATAAAAAACTGAAAGAGTAATAAGATCCAAAATGTATAATAGATATTATAATAATGAAAGGGAAAGAAAGTGCCCTAAAGGATATAACTGTATGTATCTTTGTGTGCAAGATAGATACTAAGTTTTTGTTAGTTCATCAAACAGAATAATTTATACTGTCATTGTTTGACTATATGTCCATTTTTTATGCTTTGATTTTATGACTTGAGCAACTATTTCTAAGATAACAATATGTAACTTATCAACTAGTGATTTATTACTGTTATTTTTTGACTAGTCATTTCCTACTGTTATGTTTTTTAATTCTGTCTCATTTCTACCCTTTTCTTTTTTTCTCTAAATAAAAAAAGAATAAGAATAGGGAAGCCAGGCCCATGCCACAAGGGGAGCCAGGTCTGTGCCACAAGGTGAGTTCCAGCTCACTGGCACTGGCCCAGGGAGAGACTGTGACAATCGCTCCCAGCAGTTGGGTGCCTGCCCAGCCCCCCAGGACACTGGGCTAGGCTTAAGAGGTTTCAGGGTCTTGAATGGACCATGCCCAGTGACCTTCATTCAACCAGGGTAGCCAGGCCCACAACATGAAGGGATCCAGGCCCCCACTGTGAGGGGAGCCAAGGCTGCGTGAGTCCCAGGAGTCTAGGACATAGGAGGTGACTTCCAACATGCCCAGGGAAAACTTTGGAACATCACTTGAAACATGGAATTATAGGAAAATGACAAAACAAAAGACCAACATGAAATCTCAAGCCTCCAGCCCATCCCAAGAAAGCCTAGGAGCCATGTACATAGAAGAAAATATGCGTCATACACCTGAAGTGCCTGAAATGATATCAACTGAAACAAAGAAGCAAATACAGGAAACCATGAAGGAACTCAAATCAGAAATAATCTCACAGGTAAAAGAAAAAATGATAAAAGTAGTGAAAGAAATACTGAACACATCTGAAGAAGACACAGTTAAAAAAATAGGGGAACAAAGCAAAAAGATAGAATCCCTGAATGAACAGTATAAGAAACTAACAGAATGCATGAAGCAGATTCAAAGAGATATAAAGGAAATCAAAAATTCTATTGAAAGTTGCCAAAACTGCCTCAACAAAAGTGAAGATAGAATTTCAGACCTTGAAGATCAGATTGCAGCTAGTAAACAGGGAAGGAAAATATACAAATAACAAGGAATCAAGAAACAACAATTCAACAGCTGAAAATGATGCAAAGAAAAACAACATAAGATTAATAGGGACAAATGACATAAAAGGGGACAACACAAATGATATCAAGAGGCTATTTACAGAAGTAATAGCTGAAAATTTCTCAAACATGAGAATGGATACCAACATACAGATTAGTGAAGCATATAGAAATCCAAATAGCCATAACATCCACACATATAATAATCATCATCACAGAAATCCAATGTAAGAACAGAATATTAAAAGCTGTTAGAGAGAAAAGACAGGTCACCTATAAAGGAAAACCTATCAGAATCACAGCAGACTTCTCAACACAAACAATGAAGTCAAGAAGAGCATGGAGTAAAGAATTTCAGATCCTAAAGGCAAATGACTTCCAACCCAGACTGATGTACCATGCAAAACCATCCCTCAAAATGGATGGAGAAATAGAGTACTTCCATGACAGAGAACAGCTGAAGAACTTCATGATCACCAAACCAACCTTACAAAGAATACTGAAAGACATTCTAGATAGACATAGGAAAAAACCACTAAGCAAGACAGACAATTAAACAGAATGGAAAGGTAAAGATACAATAGCAGAAAGATAACATGTTAACAATAAACCAATATATGATGGTTATAACCATTAATGTAAATGGCCTCAATTCACCAATTAAAAGAAGCAAACTGGCAGAATGGATCAAGAGAAAATGTCCAACCATATGCTGTCTACAAGAAACCCATCTAATCCAAAAGGAAACTCATAGACTGAAAGTCAAAGGATGGAAAACAATACTGCATGCAACAGGAACTGAAAAAAAAAGTGGGGGTAGCTATTTGGTTTGCAGACAATGTGAACTTCAAACCAAGAATGTTCTAAAGAGATAAAGAAGGTCACTACATACTAGTTAGGGGAAAACTGCAAGAGGAAGAGATAACAATCTTAAATATATATGCACCAAATTACAGAGCACCCAGTTAGACAAAACAAGTATTAACGGAAATAAAAAATTAAATAAGCAATAGCCCAATCATAACAGGAGACCTTAACACACCATTGACAAAAAGGGACAGATAAACTAGACATAAAATCAGCAAAGAAATAACAGAACTGAATCACACCTGTGAACAAATGGACTTGATAGAAGTATACAAAGTGTTTCATCCAACAACATCAGAATATACATTCTTCTCAGCAGTACATGGGACATTCTCTAAAATAGACCATAAACTAGCCCACAGAACATATTTAAGTAAATGCAAAAGAATTGAATTTATCCCATGCATGTTATCAGATCATAGTGCCATGAAACTAGAAATTAATCATAAAAGAAACTGCAAAAGCCACACAAACACATGGAAATTAAACGATACACTCTTGAGCAATCAGTGGGTCACAGACAAAATTTAAGAAGAAATTAAACAATATATCCAAGCAAATGAAAATACAAATACCACTTACTAGAACCTGAGGAATGCAATGAAAGTGGTCCTCAGAAGAAAATTTATTACACTGAGTTCTCACATTAGGAAAACAGAACAAAAACAAATAAGTAGCCTGATACTACACCTCAAACATCTAGGAAAAGAAGGGCAAGCCAAGCCCAAAGCCAAAAGAAGGGAGGAAGTTATAAAGATCAGAGAAGAAATTAATGCAATAGAGACTAAAAAAACAATTCAAAGAATAAATGAATCAAAGAGTTGGTTCTTTGAAAGAATAAATAAAATTGACAAGCCCCTAGCCAATCTTATTAAAAAAAGGAAAGAAAAGACTCAAATTCATGCAATACAGAATGAAAAAGGAGAAATCACTACCAACCCTGTGGAAATACAGAAGATCATCAACAACTATTTTGAAAACCTCTACTCTCATAGGTTCAATAACACAGAAGAAATAGACAGATTCCTAGAAACATACGAACCACCAAAGCTGGATCGAGAATATGTAAAACTGCTGAATAACCCAATTTCTATTAATGAAATTGAAAATGTACTCAAGTCCCTACCAACAAAGAAGAGTCCAGGCCCAGACTTATTCATTGCAGAATTCTACAAGAAATACAAAGAAGGCTTAATGCTGACACTCCTTAAACTCTTCAATGAAATTGGAAGGGAAGCAATTCTCCCTAGGTCATTCCTGGAAGCAAATATCACTCTAGTACCAAAACCTGGGAAAGACCCAATTTAAAAAGAGAACTACAGCCCAATCTCCCTAATGAACATAGATACAAAAATTCTCAACAAAATATTGGCAAACAGCATGCAGCAAATCATCAAGCAGATTACACACCACTACCTAGTGGAGTTCATCCCAGGCATGCAGGGATAGTTCAACATATGTAAATCAATAAATGTAATCCACCATATCAATAGAGCCAAAGTAAGAATCACATGATCATTTATATAGATGCAGAAAAACTTTTGATAAGATCCAATATTCATTCATGATAAGAACCTTACAGAGAATTGGAATAGATGGTCTTTACCTCAATATCATAAAGGCCATCTACAATAAACCAACAGCCAGTATCATATTAAATGGCAAAAAACTGAAAGCCTTTACCTTAAAATCAGGCACAACACAAGGATGTTCCTTATCACTGCTCCTATTCAACATAGTACTGGAAATACTAACCAGAGCAACTAGACAAGAGAGAGAAATAAAAGGAGTAAACATAGGAAATGGGGAAGTTAAATTATCATTATTTGCAGATAATATGACATTCTCTAAATAGAAGACCCCTAAAACTCCATCAAAAGACTCCTAGATATAATAAATAAATTCAGCAATGTAGC